>ML779361.1:83210-94949 GCA_009831015.1 Picea engelmannii
GACATTTATTTGCAAAATGACCTATCCTTCCACAGTTAAAGAATTTGAAAGGCAGTTTACCTTTGTATTTTCCTGATCCCTTCTTCAGTCTCTTCACAAATTTTTCTTCAATTTCATCGGGCTCAAAATCCTCATTCTTGTCTACTTTAAATGATGCTTCTCTGGAAGTGGGTTTATCTTTAACTATTCTCATTTCATATGCAGTTAGTGTTCCTAGAAGTTGATCAAACTGCAAGGTTTTTAGATCATTAAGTTCTTCTATAGCAGAGAGCTTCGGGTTGAACCTATCTGGGAGAGATCTCAAGATTTTCTGAACTAAAGAAGGTTCCCCAATTGTTTCACCAAGTTCCTTCATTGCATTTACCATTTCTTCTATTCTCATAAAGTATTTTCCAATAGTTTCATCTTCCTTCATCTTCAGTTGTTAAAACTGTATTCTGTAGGTTTGAAGCTTTGCATCCTTTACCTTCTCATCACCCTCATAACTGTTAATGAGTTTGTCCCACATTTCTTTGGCAGTTTCTAGGTGCATAACTTTTACGAATTCTGCTTATGAAAGCCCACTCAAGATAGCATTCATAGCCTTAGCGTTGAAGCTAAATTCTAGTTTGTCATCCTTATTAGCTAGCACAACTGGCTTTACATAACCAATATCTACCACATCCCAAACATCTTCACCTAAAGCCATTATGTAGGTTCTCATTCTAACTTTCCAAAAGCCAAAGTTTGTTCCATTGAACAGAGGGGCCTTATTGGTTGAATTTCCTTCATGGATTGACATGTTTAAGCTCTAGGATCTACCCTTAGATAAAAGGGGCCGACTCTAATACCAATTGTTGGACAACTGAGAGGGGGGGGGGTGAATCAGTTGTTACCGTGCTTAAACATTTATGCTTCTTTTAAACTCTTTGCAAAAACATTGAATGATGATCACAATAATACAGGGAAATAAACAATGGCACTTTCATCATCATTCACATATTTGAAAAACACAGAGACAGATATTTCCCAAGGAAACCCATATAGGGTAAAAACCTCTTTTTCTTTATATGATAAGTAATAGTTACATTCTTTACATTATCATACATATGAGCACCAACTCATAATGAGGCTACAACCTCAGTTTTTCAAGCTGCTACTTTCTGAGAGCACCAACTCTCTGTTTTCTCTAGCACCCACTAGAAGGAAGCACCAACTCCCTGGTTTCTCTAGCACCAACTAGAAGGAAACACCAACTCTCTGGTTTCTCTAGCACCAACTAGAAGGAAGCACCAACTCTCTGGTTTCTCTAGCACCAACTAGAAGGAAACACCAACTCCCTGAGTGTTTCCAGCAGCAACTGGATGGAAGCACCAACTTCCAATCATACAGGTACCAACCTGTATAACAGAGAAAAAGAGTTCTCCCTTGCACCACCCTGCCACCCTGGTTTCTCTGGCTGCAACCAGATGGAAGCTACAACTCCCTGTGTTCAAGCACCCACTTGAACCTCTGAGGACAACAGTCCTCCCTAGCACCTCCCAACCTCCCTAAAATATAAATCTTTGCTACTGAAACTTACTACATTGATATAATGTTCAACAATGGCTTACCAGACTCATCACTGTTCTGCTGCATTTCGTTGCTCTGTCTGCCTCACCGCCTTCCTGCACACATGACTTGCGCTATCTGTTCTTCTACTTTTTATGCTCTGTGCGCCATGTCCATTCACTGCACAGATTCCCTTCTTTTCAATTCAGCTACTGCACTCTCCTCCTTCTTCATACATGAATCACCTTCACCAACAACAACCACAGCAAACTCCAACCTCAACCACATCTCTTCTCTGTACTGTGTATTTATAAATTTTGTGCACCTTTTGCATGCAATGCACACAATTCCTCTGCATGCATCACTCCACGCAAAATTAATCCACAACTTGAGTGCTCTGTCTGATCATCATCGTGACTCTTCAACTTCTTTGGTTGTTTTCCAATTGTTCAATCATCATTGTATGTTGTACTGAGATTCCTCAGCCTCTCTGGAAATTTGAGACTCTTTGTCTTCTCTATGACAGTCGAGCTCACCTTCCCTGTTTCAGTTACGAGCTCAAACCCTTCTAAGAATAGTCTTCCTTCACTGGACGAAGCTTGTAGACTCTTCATCTCCTCTGGAAATCACACAGAGGTCTCTTCGAATTATCTATCAGACGCCATCAATGGTTTCTGGTAGTTTCACTGTGTCGTGCATTAGTATCCCTCCGATCTCCTTCATGTTTATCTGTGTCGTTGGATGAAATTAATTAATCTTGCCTTTAAATTGGATTTCGGCATTTCGGCATTCCTATGCCCAAGTGTCTTGACACTTCATGTCGCGATCTCCGAAGCTCCGATATAGAACTTTTCTGCACTAGCTCCTTCCCCAACATGACTATGGTCATAACCAAGCGCCTATGTAAAAAGCGCTTTTCGCGAATTCGCGTTTTGTGAAACTGGAGATGAGGCATCTCGACTTTCCAAGTCGTGATCCCCGAAATGGAGCTTATCTGTACTGACTCCTTCCCTTATCGAGACCATGGGCTATGACCACATCCTTATGCATAAGGTGCTTTCGCGATTTCGCATTTCGTGAGTCTAGAGAAGAGACATCTCGACTCTCCAAGTCGCGATCCCCGATACCCCAAAATGGCATGGGATCAACGGTCCTGATCAGAGCTTCATTCAACAACTACGATTGAATCGCAATTTCGCATATCGTGAAATCGACATTCTTGTTGCATTGTTTGCTTGCCTCTCCACGTTGCGATCCCTGAAACTCCGATATGGAGTTAGATCAATGGTCCAGATCTAAGCTTGATCCGACAGCTCAGATTACATCGTGATTTTTCATATCGCGATATCGGGATTCCTGTGGTGAATGTTCTCTTGTCTCTCTATGTCGCGATTCATGAAACTCTGATATGGAGTAAGTCTGCTGACGTCACATGTGTTAAATAACTGCCACGTGTCACCCTGATTTGTGACTTACATGTGCTTGGAATGTTGAATTAGTCTGACACTTGTCATTACCTGGTTGTGCCATGTGTTCCTAGCTAACGTGGTTTGCTGATGTGAGTCGGATCGATGGTCCAGATGTGATCTTGATTCGACGGCTCAGATTACATCGCGATTTTGCATATCGTGAAATCAGGATTTTTGTGGATGATATTACTTGTCATCTCCAACTCTCGATCCCCGAAACTCTGACAGGGACTGGAATCAACGGTCTAGATTCAACCTTGATCTGACGGCTCAGATTTAAGTCACGATTTCGCATATCGCGATTACGCCCCCTTCTCCTTGTTATACTTTAAAAGGTGTGCAGGTTCTCCTTGATCCAATGATGGTCGGGTCCTGTGCTTGGATCTAATGTCTGAGATCTGTCCTCTTGTTCAACGCTCTTCTTGTCTATATTCTGATCTGACGACCCTCGTTCTTTCGGGAATTTTGAATGGATCCAAAAATCAGAAATGCTTCTCGCGCCTTCGATCATTTTATCAATGTTGCGTTGCCTTCGATCATTCGATCTTCCTGGACTTATATTCTATTTTCCTGTTGATCATCGCTGCTGTACTCAAGCCATCATTACTGTTGTACTTGCCATCAATGACAAGCATATGTTGCCTGTTAAACATTTTCCAACATACTGCATATCTAAATATTTATGTCAAGCATAATGTCAAGTCTTTTATCATTTTAGCATTCTCCATAGATTATGCATTTGTATGAGCAAGGAGTTATCTTTGTTAAATTCTTTCAAATCAAAACTGTTGTAGAATTTGACATGTTGGATCATGGAGAGATCCATTAATCCTACTTGGTTATTCAAGTAGTAAGAGATTTGAGCAATAGGAAGTTTCATTTGAGTCAAAGGAGATACATTGAACATATCCTTTAGATATCAATGATGAGTTATTTCTAAAATGGAAATTGCTCAAAAATTGTCACAAGATATGGGTTGCAACATTGGGAAACAATTAAAAGGATTTTCACATTTCTAAAAGGAACATGGACATCAACATTTGTGAGAGAATGTTAGATGCAATGCAATTGTTTGGATATTGTGATGCAGATTGGGAATAAGATGTTGTTGAGTTCAAATCAACATCTAGATATTGCTTCAAGTAGGCTGGTGGAATTGTCCCATGGAGAAGAAGTAAACCACCATTTCCTTATCAAGTGCTAAAGCATAACATGTAGTAGCAAATGAAAAAGGTACATATTCATATGGATTGAGAAGTCTTGTAGAGTATGAGGATAGACATGCATAGATTTACTAATCCCTGAGATGTTTCAATTTTCAGGAAAAGCCCTTAATTCTAGATCATCAGATGTTTCAATTTTGAGGAAAATCCCTTAATTCTAGATCATCCCACATTGTTAATGAAAAGTTAATCACCTCATACTTTCAATATTTATGCAAGTTTTGCCACAAAAGATCCAATAAACATATGACATTTTGGATATTGGTTAGGGATCATTAATTTCAACAACTTCTATTAAAGATCAACACAAGCCTTAGCACTAATTTCTAGTGATCAAATTTGAAGATTCCATTTCCCTTCAAGACCTACCCTTCAAGGATTATTGAGACTTCATGGCATTAAAGGTCATGAGTGGTTGAAAGGCTATCGCTTTATGCATAAAATTGTCATTAAGCAAAAAAATATAATTACTACTACATGGAAATTAAGGGTTTATCAAGAAAATGAAATCAAAGAGAAATATTTACTTTCCTTAATCCGTAGAGTATATGATAAGGTTCTTGGTGAGTGGTCAAATGCCCTATTTGACACAATTTTTTTTTTTGTACCAAAGGGCCTAATAATTAAATTATATCTATTGAGTTTTGATCATATGCATCAAAAACATCAATCTAGCCTCTTTGGGCATTCACATGTTCAATTTAGCCAGAAAGGCTAAAGTTTTGCACTCGCATAGAACATTGTTTTCCTAAAATTGACAAATTTACTCACGATTTTCATCCATGTTATATGCTTTTCAATCTACATAATTGATGCATTCGAAAATCATCTAGCAATTAACTATTGTTTTATGGTAAAGGTCACCTCATACACTAAATACACTTATACATAAAATCTCATCAAATAACTCATCTTGCTTCAAAATTTGATCGATGTATTTAGTGATAAGAACAATGCCAATAAGCATATATGAGACATGAGACAATACTTGGATGCTCAAGATTAATATTTGTATCACATCACCTTTCCATATACCAATCCCACAACACTTACCATGGAGCTTCTCGGAGAAAAAATCGCTCAATCCTTGGATGGAAACTTGCAAGCCCCTTGTGTTATATGACATCTCTTTTCTAAACACGTCATAATGTCAATGGCATATGCTTGAATGCAGTACTTGAATTCCCTTTTGTAATATCCTAGTTTTGATCCCTTAATTGTAATATAATAAATCATGTATTATTTTTTTAATATAGTTTATGAAACAAGAATCAAGCCATGTGGTCTGAGATATAACGATCCCATGTTGTAAATATGTGAGATGCATTGTGAATATTCCAAGTGTGGAGCTCAAGGCCAAGTCCCTACTAGTGAATGCATAAGAGTCCAAGTGGTGGGATAACTTTACAATGTGGTGGGTATATTTCTTATAAGAAGTTCATGGTTTTGTAAAAAGGGAAACACACAATAATATAAATCCACCCTAATTATTTCTTGAGGGAGAAACAAGGGGACTATGATACCACAATAGGGGATGAGGAAAGGGGATTTTTGGTTGATTTAGCCTCATCATTTTCCTTGGGGTACTATCTTTTCTTTCCTATGTATCATTACAATGTTCCCATCAATCTTTGACTTTTGGGTTGGTCTAAGTAAAAGTCTCATGTGTGTCATATCCCGAGGAACAGAGAGGTGTCTCATGCAAGTAAATGTTTTGCATTGTCTTTCCCATGTAGGATGGTTGGAGAGAAACCATGCTTAGAATTTCCACAATAGTTGAGACAATACTTTAGACCTACAACCCAATTATTGTTCCTCATTGATTATTCAAATTTAACCACTAAAGTGCACGGAGGTATACATACGCTACTCCCCTTTGGATTTGAATGTGTGACCTCTTAGGAAGAAACACATGTTCTTAACCGTGTGCAACTATATGCAACTTATGAAACTATATTGCAACAATTTCGTATGCAGCTATATGCAAATATGCAACTATGCAACTATATGCAACTATGCAACATGCAACTTATGCAACTTTATGCAACAATCCAACTTATGAAACTATGCAACTATATGCAACTTATGAAACTATGAAACTATATGTGACTTATGCAACTATATGCAACTATATGACGAATAAGTGTGGCAATTTCAACTTTATGCAACTAAATGCAACTATATGCAACTGTGTTGGTACCAAAAACATATATTGGCACGATAACTTATCTTCTTGTTTTAACGAGTGTAGGTACCACCAAATAGGTATCTATCGGATCTATCTTCCTCAAGTGATGATCAAGATATACTAAGAGAGGTTGAAAGTGAGACGTGTTGTACTATATCTACCGGTTCTAGATCAACTAGGTTGGAAAAGGTAAGGAAAATATTTCGTACCCGCATGCAATTTTTTATTGCCAATGAAGGGTCGTGTAATTATGATGTTGACAACATAAGTGACATTGAGTTTACCTTGAGGTATAAACATCTAGTGCAACGATGGCCACCTAAGGAGCTACCTGAAGTGGACACAAATTTCTTCAACGGTGGGAGGATGTATCACATTTCTCCTTTGTCCTTACATGGATTGGGGTTATTTTCCATGGATGGCATAAAGGCCGGCTATGGCACTGTAACTGAATTGATGGAGTACATTAGACCATTATACAAATACAATCACTGGTTGATGTTGGTCCGATATACGCAAAGTATGCGGAGATACAGAGTTGCCACAAATTATATACAACTACTAGATAACAATCAAAATAAAGGGGAAACTATGTATATTGATGGAAGGCCAAAAGATACTGGAAACATTGCAGGCTTTATAAATAGTACACGACCAATGGAAATAACTAAGAAACCGAATTGCATATTTGAGGCACGTGAAGGAAATCATATATTTGTATGTGCAACAAAAACAATAGTTCCAGGTGAAGATTTTTTGATCGATTACAACTTAAATCGAATAGATGGAGGGGGTGTGACTATGGGGGTAAATATCTTACATACCATTCAAATCTACCTTTGATCAATCATTGTTAAAATTTATCGCTACAATATTTCAAATTTTTACTGCATAACTTTTTTACAATTACTTTCATAACTCTTGTTGATTAATTTATTGTGTCAACATCTATCCAGGGTGACCGTGGAAAGGCACCCACTTTGCCTCAGCATGTAAATGTTAAATAAAGTAAAAACTTATGACTACAACAATTAAATTTCAGAAATTTCATTATTTGTTTTCTGATATTACTGCAATATTTCATTTTCTTAATGTTACAAGTGAATTTCATAACTTTTATTGATTGATTTATTGTGTCAACATCTGTCCAGGGTGACCATGGCAGAAAATCACCTGCTACATATGTCTAGGGTGACCGTGGACAGGCACCCATTGTGCCTCAACATGTAAATGTTAAATACAGTAACAACTTATGACTACAACAACTAAATTTCTGAAATTTCATTATTTTTTTTCTTACATTAATCCAATATTTCATTTTTTAAATGTTGCAGGTGAATTTCATAACTTTTGTTGATTGATTTATTGTGTCAACTTCTGTCCAGGGTGACTTTGTCCGAAAATCACCCACTACATCTGTCTAGGGTGACCGTGGAAAGGCACCCGCAGTGCCTCACCAAGTAAATGTTAAATACAGTAACAACTTATGACTACAACAACTAAATTTATGAAATTTTGTTATTGTTTTTCTGATATTACTACAATATTTCATTTTTTTAATGTTACAGGTGAATTTCATAACTTTTGTTGATTGATTTATTATGTCAACATCTGTCTAGAGTGACCGTGTCCAAAAATCACCCACTACATCTGTCTAGGGTGACCATGGAAAGGCACCCGTAGTGCCTCACTAGGTAAATGTTAAATACAAAAACAACTTATGAATACAACAACTAAATTTATCAATTGTTAAAGTTCATCTCATTAATTTTATTCATCAATGTATTGTGGCATGGTCAACATGGGCAGGATCTCACAGAGGATATTGATGAGGATGAAATATTTTATTCGACTGACCCAATGACAACTGTAACGAAGGCCTTGAAGAAGGCTAACATAGAATATCTAGGTTTTCTTAGCAAAAGACCCCGGACAGAGGAGGACATGGCAAGAATTGTAAAGCTACAAAATAAAATAACTAATTTTGGGGTAAGTGGCATCTTCACATATTTTTATCAGCTATGACAATTTCATATCCATTTTTTTGTTTTATATTTTGTATATGATTTGATAAAGTAAAGTTTTCCAGTTGTAGGATTTTTTAAACATCGTGCGTGGGGAACCCGTCGATCCTGCAACTGGTATAGGTAGAAATGATGGTCCAATGCAAAAAAAAGGTCAAGATAGAAAAGTGCATGTGAGGCTTTTTGAGCCTCTCGAGGTTCCCCTTGAATCCATTGATGAGAGAAATGATTTTGACCAGCATGACACGCCAGAGCATGATGAGTCGGAGCCTGGGACTCCACATGACTCTGGATAGGAACATACTCTAGATGGACATGATACTATTATGCATGGAGCATAACGAATTAAAAGCACCAGATCACTAGATGTCACATTTCTGGTGGATGACACATGTGTTCTGATCAAGATTCAAAAGATTGCAGGTAATTGTTAATTAATTGATTCATTTTTTTAATGAAATTGAAATGGACATTTGTTGAGATTATTATAAATTAATGGATAACACATTTATGCAGGAAACACTGTTTTCTATAGAAACTTAAATGAAAAAGCATTGGAGTTGTTTGGCCCCACCATTCACACACGGTGGAATGGCCAAGATAGAAAAAATAAATATGATTTAATAGATCACATGGTAAACTTGTTCGGCAACACTTTCAACAAGAAAGTGGTTACAAAGTTAGCCAGTGAGAATTTAAAATATAGTAGGGCCCAGTATAGGGAGAAATTGCAAATAGACCTCAAGCACGAGAGACCTCCCATGGTTCCCGAGAAAGAGTGGAAGGCACTAATAGAGGATGCAAAGGATAACTTGTTTAAAAAAAAAGGACGGCAACCACGAGCTGGTCAAGCAAGGTACAACACATGTCATATTATCAGTGAAATATGAGCATTTACGTTTTTCTTTCCTGTTTTAAGTAACAATTCCAATATCTAAATTTTTTCAAAAATTCCATATGTAGGCTACCAAACACCTCCAAAGCAACAAAGGCCAGAGTGGAAACACAACCATCATAAACTAGGACAGGGTAGCTATGGAAAACTAAAAGCCCGAATAGTAATATTTAAATGATTAACTATGGTTAATAATTATTTAACGGTAGCGAACAAATATATGTTTTTGTTATTGGTATTTTTAATGGTGTTATGCATTGCAGTTAAATATGTTCGACACTGCTTCCACCGAGGAGGACCTAAAGATTGGTTACAAGCATGGTTTTAAAAGTGTGATTGAATATAGAAAAATCTTGGTCCAGACTCCTATCTCCCTCCCCAATCACGCATGTAAATCAAATAAATAAGGAAACCACAATAGCATTCTTGTAAAGTCTATTCATATTTTATTATATCACCCTTAACTAAGTATTTATGTTTGTTTTCAAGAAACAATGCTACCAAAGTAGTGAATCCAACGATATTCAACAAACACCGCGTCATACAACGGTGCACATGTCCAGTGATAATGTAGAGTAGAGTACCCATTTCGATATGTATGTTTCAGAATTAGAAATATGTACTGTGATTGTAGATATTGATTTCCTAACTTATACTTATATATTGTCTTCTAAAAATTGAAGAGCATATAGCTTAGGAGGGTGAAATGCGAGAGAAACCAAGTGGATAGGAAATTAACGCACCAACTGTCCCAACTATAGAGATAGGTAAAGAGCAATAATGTAATGTTAATCAAAATAATGAATTAGTTATTTCAATTATATTTCAACATATCGATATGATCATTTTCATTGTTCCGGTTCACAACCTTGAATAGATGCCAACTAACCCTTCTCAGCGATGTACCAGAAGTATGGTACATGAGTGCACACAAACAATAGAAGAACAGGGCACACAAAAAACAATGTCCTTGGATGATTATGATACCTCAATTGTTAGTTTTATGGATGTAAAAAAAACAAAAATCAAAGAAAAATTAGATGTATAAATTCATGAATTGTATTTGGATCTTTATTGATGTTTATATGTTCCCATGTTTTGATGACTATCCTAGTTATGCATGAATGCGTATTTGTTTTCTATATAAAGAAAATCATTTGTTGGGTATGGGGAATTGAGAGTGATGTGAAGAGGGGAGGGGCCATATGAGCTTCCACCTTCACGTGGTTGGCCCTGTTCAGTAGAGAATAACCTATTCTCGAAACAAAGAGAAGTTCATTAAGGTATGCAACAACTTGATTTTTTTTTAGAGTATTTTACATAACTAAATGCATGCTTATTTTCTTATTAATTATTTACTCATATAAAAAATTTGTCTTTTATGATTCATGCAGGTCTTGGTGATGGAAATGCATCTTGTGGACAACTCTTATCAAGTTGTATGGGCTAATGGATCTGGCGAAAGGACAATGAAAAGGTAAGGGTTTTGACATGTTTTTAAAAGTAGGCTTTATACTAGTAAAAGTTCACAATCCTCATGAATATGTAGATATTGATATATATGCCAAGCTCCATGTGGTGTTTTTATTATCTAATTTATTTGTTTTTGTCAAGTTATTTGTCAAATTTAATGTGTAGATATTGCATATATGCCAAGATCCATGTGGTGTTTTTATTGTCTAATTTATTTGTCCAAATTAATGTGTAGGTGGTTGTACAGTACATAGAGTGTACACTCTTTACCGAGCTCAAATTTCAACTATAAATCAAGAACCCTAAAGAGGTATTTTAAATATAATTTTGGTTTACTTTTAGTTTTTTTTTATAAAGAAGTATAATTATTTTAGAGAACCCCCATATACAAAGTCTTTATCCATATCCTTATTGTGAAAAATAAATTAGAAAAGATCCCTCACTTCATTCATTTCCATAATACTAACCTTATTGCTATCCCTAGTCCAAATCCTAGTTCCTATTAAACAATGCATGAAGCTAATCCCAATAATCTAGACCCCTCCTCTAATACCACATGTTAGTGCAAGTATTATAAGGCTCCAAAGGACACTCATACAAAATTCTTATTCTTATAATAATAATTCACATCCAAATCCTTGTACGTAGATGATAAATCCCTTGATGATCCTAGGGTACACCAATATTTGGATACTTCTTCCCAACAAAAAATAGTCCCTATTCCAAACTCTATTGAAAAAGATCCCTCATTACTCATAATGACGAATGAAATTTATTCCCCTTTCTAAGTCTCATTTTTACTCATAATTGTTAGATCAAAGACCAAATTGCCACTATAATCCTTGACAATTGTAACCAAAATAATCGCATTTTCCATCACTCCTCACCCCTCTCCTTATCATTGGGGCTTTGTACAATAGGACGGAACTCATCTTCT
>ML779361.1:107363-129245 GCA_009831015.1 Picea engelmannii
AAAAGAAGAGGAGGAGCCCAGGATCAGGATCGAGGAATGGTGGCCGATCTCGGAAATCATTGTAAGTTGATTCATATTGAGATTAATGAAAAAGATACTTTTCCCGTCCCGAATACATGAGTCTTATCTATGTTATTTGATTTTTGTTTTATCTCTAACCCCCTAGTAGATCAATAGCATGCATGTGTAGCTTTGTCTTGATTGCAGGAGAGCTTTGTGGAAGGAGCAGCAGCAACAAGGAGATAAAGGCTCAACGGAGGATCTACTTCAACCATCGATAAAAAGGTTAGTTGATTCTTCCCATGTTTGCATGAGAAAAGGGGTTGAGATTTTGGGTAGAAGGTTAAAAGTTAAGTCTTAAGGGTCATGATATGCGTACAAGTTTAGAGCCCTAGCTTGTTAGTCCGTAGGGTAGAATACCCCACAACATTGTTTGTCACACATACATCATCTACGTCGTAAGTTTGGTCTTGGCATAAATTTTCGTTGATATTGCCACGCTTTTTCGTCACAATTTGCCATGATTTTGCGTCGCACATACAACATCTGCGTCGTAAGTTTTTGTCTTGGTATAAATTTTCGTTGGTATTGCAATGATTTTGCGTTGCAACTTTCCACAATTTTTTTTAAATTGCCACGGTTTTTTGTCGCAATTTGCCACGGTTTTGCGTCGCACATACAACATCTGTGTCGTAAGTTTTTGTCTTGGCATAAATTTTCGTTGCTTTTGCCACGCTTTTGCATCACAACTTTCCACAATTTTTTTATATTGCCATGGTTTTTCCTCGTAATTGTGACGAAGTTTCGTTGTAATTGAGACAATGCATAAGGTTAACCCATCTTGATGGTGATGACATGTGGAGAGATAATTTTCGTCGATATTTCCATGAACACCTAGTTTGTGGATATAGGGACAAAAACATAGCGACGAAAAAAAGTCTTGGATTTCATGGAAATTGAGACGAATAAGTGTGGCAATAAAAATGAAAAACCATCGCAAATTTGGTCATATGTACTAGTGATTCATGAGAAAGAAGCTATATAACCTGAGGATGAGAGATGGAGACTCGTTGGCAAAGCATTTGAATGCTTTCAATATTGTGATAAGTCAGTTAGTATCTATTGAGATTAAAATTTCAGATGAAGATAAGTATATCAGTTTACTGTGCTTTTACCAGAATCATGGGATAGTTTGGTTGTGGCCATAGGTAGTAATAAAACTGCCTTGAAGTTTGTTCAAGTGGTCTCATAAAAATTGTCGGAGGAGATGAGATGGAAGAAAATGGAAGGATAGAGCATGGATGCATTATTTTCAAGAGGGAAATCCCAGGAAAGAAATAGATCTAAGTCCTTAAGAGAGATATCTAAATCTAAGGGTAGATCTAAATATCCTGGAAAGTTTGTAAATGTATGTTGGAGATGTGGAAAACAAGGGCACTATAAGAAGCAATGTAGATCCAAAGTTGAGAAAAAGAAGGGATCTGAAGAAGATCCTTATACAAAATAAAATACCTCCAAGGAAGAAGGAGGGGATGTGTACTTGTCTCCTTCAAGAACACATGCAGATCATGAAGCATAGTTGGTTGACTCAGGTGAATTATTTCATATGAATCCCCACAGGGAGTGGTTATGTGAATATAAAAGGTATGATGGAGGTAATGTTTTCCTAGGTGATGTATTGACAAAAAGAATCATAGGAGGAGGAAAAATCAATTTCATGCTCATATATGGAAGGATTAGAACACTGCCTGGTGTTATTCACATCCCAGGATTGGCCAAAATTTTTATTTCTGTAAGCAAAATGGACTATGAAGGGGTAAAAATGGTATAAAAAAAATAACCTATAGGATGGTTCGAGGAGAAATGGTGTTGTTGAAGGGATTTCAGTTTGGAACTCTGTATAAGATGAAATGAAGCACTATTAGTGATGGGTGCAATAGTTACATTGTTCCTGATATTGGAGTTGAAGAAGAAAGAACTCCTAGAGTCTCTGGAGAAAAGGTTATGTTGTGGCATCAAATACTGGGGCATATTGGAGAGAAGGGTATTCGACCACTACATGGTAAAGGTATGGTTGAAGGTACCTCTGAATTCTCTCTGTGTTTTAATTTATGTGAACATTGTGTATATGGGAAGCAGAATCGGGTAATATTCCCCTTTGGTGCAAGGAGGGAAAAATGAATTTTACAACTAGTTCATAGTGATGTGTTTGGACCTGTTTCGGTTCCATCATTGGGAAGATTTGTGTACTATGTCTCATTTATAGATGACTTCTCGAGGAACACTTGGATATATTTCATCAGGAATAAATCTAAAGTATTTGATTGGTTTAAAGAGTTTAAGGCTCTTGTTGAGAATCAAACAGAGAAAATAATTAAGGTGTTGAGTATAGATAATGGTGGAGAGTTCTGTGGGAATGAATTTGAAGAATTCCGTAAAAAGTGTTGTATAACAATTTAGAATACTACTCCATATACACCTCAATAGAATGGAGTTGCAGAAAGAATGAACATGAAGTTGATGGAAACAACAAGGTGTATGCTCAGTGGTGCTGGGTTAGGGCAAGAATTCTAGCCAGAGGCAGTGGGTACTGCATGTTACCTGGTCAACAAATCACCCTCGTCAACACTAGATGACAAGACTCGACAAGAGGTATGGACTGTTAAGAAACCTTCTCTCACACATCTCAAGGTATTTGGTTGTAAGGCATATGTTCATGTTCCAAAGGAAAACAAGAGTAATCTAGATAAGAAGGTTGAAAAGTGTATCTTTATTGGGTATAAAGATGGTCTGAAAGGTTATAAGTTGTAGAACACATAAACTAAGAAGGTTGTATATAGCTGAGATGTGGTATTTAGAGAAATAAAATATGTTGTCAAACAAGATGTCCTATCAAGTAAGAAAGAACCAGAGAAAATATAGTTTGATTTAAAGGATGATGAATCAGACTCTACAAAAGAACAAGAATGAAAAGAAGAATATCCTCATACTCAAGTATTGAGGATATCCATTTAAGAAAGAAGGAAACCAGAAAGGTATACTCCACCTTATTTTCATTCAAATTTTTCCTTTTCTATTACTGATGATGACCCTAGTTGTAACATCCCACTCTAGCGCACTGAGAAAACTTATTCTTTGAGGACACTTGCTCGCAAGTGATCTGGACTTTTATGATGTTAAAACATTTATCCTTGATTATGATGCATTATGATAGATGACATGATGTTTTACTGATTTGACGTAGACAGGTGCTTTGACTCAGTTTTATTGAGTATGCAGGGTTTTGGACCTTGAGGATGCATAGGCATAGGTGGAACCCCTTGGACTCTGGATTGAGTCAGGGAGTGTGCTATTTGGGTTGATTCATTTACTATGATATTTCATTGATTTGATGATATGATGTTGACATGTTATGACACGATTGTTGATGATGCAGGCTGACGATAGCTTGCCGACTAGACTCACATATGGAGTAAAGGGGCCACACATGATTTCTAGAGAGGTTGAGGGAGAGGTGTGGACAACAACCCTGCCACAACCTACTAGCACTCCCGCCATGGCCCGAACTGTAGGTTAACGATTACCTAGTTCGAGAGGATCCACGATGCCATGAGGGTAGACTGCGACAGTCTCTCACGATGATTCTAAGGGGAGCGCAATAAGGCGGGGGCCTTATTCCTTAGATCCCTTAGTCTCCCACAAGTTCACCTGGTGGAGTGTTGACTCCAGGGGTTATAGATGTCTACCAATCAGTCAAGTTGGCGAGTGGCACCCTTGGAGCATGTGGTGCATCCTGAAGGGCACGCCGCGCAAAAGAAACACAAGAAGTAAGTGGCACCCTTGGAGCACGTGGTGCATCCTGAAGGGCACGTTTAGAAAAAGAAACGAACGAGGCGAGTGGCACCCTTGGAGCACGTAGTGCGTCCTGAAGGGTACGTCTCACTGATGATGAGGAAGAAATAAACCTAGATGGCCCTAAGACATTAACACCTTAAGAAACATTTAAAACAACTTCCCTAACCAAGTGTCGCCAGTTCAGAATCTAAGTCATAAGTCTAAAATTATCTAGGGTAAAAATTTAGTCTAACCTTAAGAAAGGACCCTAAGAATAAAAATAAAATTTTAACCAAAACCCGTTTCCGTAATAGTTTAGTCTTCATAAAATTCTTGGGGTAAATGAAGAGAGGAATTTAATTAAACTAAGGGATTTAAAAATTTGCAAAGAAGAAATTATTTCTTAACTTATGAAAGTACAAAAGATATTAAATAAATAATAAAAAGAAAAGATTTAATAATGCAACTGCCATTTTGGGATTTAACAAAAAGGGGAAAGAAGGGAATAATACGAATTAGGAAACTAAGTAATGGAGGAAACTTAATAAAAGGAAAGATGGGAACTTATGGTAAAAAGCACGGTCAACATAGTAAGGAATTTGCGTTTAAGAACCTGCTAATCTGAGCTAATTTAGTAACATCTTCTTTTTAGGAAAGTAAGTAAAACAGGTAAGGGGATCTAGGAACACCTAGGAGTAAATTTAGGAGCGACTCTAGGTGGGTGAGGGATTTGAGACAATTAATAAATTTAAAGAAAATATTTATTGGAGAAAGGAGGGGGATGGACGACACTTGTGCGATGGAGAATATTTCAAATATTTTATTGAAACTTAATTTAAAATGTGAATTAGGAAAGTTGGTGGGTCTCAAAACTCTATAAAAGAAAAGGGAGATGAGGAAGAAGGGGATCGGCTGTTAGCATAACGTTATGCTGCCGAATTGTGACTTGATTGATTGCTTGTGAGGAGTTGGGATTTTCCAGCTCGGTTAGGAGTGGTAGCTCGGCCTTGTGAGGCGAGCTGGGAAGCTATACTACCATCTGGATAGTGTGTGGCCCGTTTGTGGCTCGGGGGGCTAAGGGGGAAGCAGAGTACCCCTAGAGATTGGCTGGGAGGTACCGGTGAGGTCTCTATGGTCAGCGAATGGGATCAACACGGAGTGCGGGAGCGACAAGGAGCGCGTGCGGACATCAGTCGAGGTAGGCGTTAAGGCAACGATATGTCTTTCTGTTATTGGTAGAGTAGAATGCTCGGATTGGATTTTAACTGTAATTTTGTTGCTGTATAATCTTACCGTCAATGATAAACAATGATATAGTTAGAATGCATGGTATCTTATACAGGGTTGCGTTGTCATTTATATAGTTAATGCCTTGAATTCCACCCGGTTATTTACATAAGAAATGCGTGGTAATGGCATTGTGAAATTGATGAATAGTCTGCTATGAAATATCCTGGCAGTTGCATTTTGGATTAATGATATTGTGAATATTATATTGGCATGTGCTTGCTATTCTTGGCATTTTCATTCATAATTAGTTACGGTGATATATATTTTTTTATCCCTTTCTAAGTGTTTGCAGTTATAGTTGGGACTGGGTATCGTTCCACATCTGGGGGCGGTTTATTTTATATTTATCCTTGGATTGTGTCTCCGTTGGGCTGTGCGTCATTTTATACTTAAAATAGCTTAAGTTTTATTTAGTCTTGTATTTTGATTGATATTTGGGACTGTGTAATGTTTTTGCTTTTTGGATATACTTCCTTGAGTGTTTACGACCAGCCTTAGCCAAGGGATGGAGTGATTGGGATTCTGCTATTTGGATTGTGTATTGGCATTTATGAAGTTCGTCTTGTTTTAAACTGAGCATTTTCATCTTGTTGTGGACGTTCTGTTGATCTGAGCATTTTCATAATTGCCATAGGCATTTTGGTTTAATCTGGGCATTTACATATTGCCGTGGGTGTTTAATTTTTACAGAGGGCATTTTTATACCTTATTGTGGGCATTTGTATTGCTGTAGGCGTGTATAAATGATGGTGGGTGTTTTACATATGTTTATGGGCGTTTTTGTTTTGCTGTGGGTGAATTCATCTCTGTGGGCGATTTAGGAGAAGGACCATCGAACTATCCTGTTTTTTCTTTTTAAACTCAGCGAATCACACTTGAATTTCTCTGCGTTGTTGGGGATTGTAAATCCTGCATTCTATCTCTTTGCCCAATGATTTTTATTAATTCCTTTGTGTTGATCCGGGGAGTTATAAACCCTGCAATTTTTATTTCCATGGCTCAGCGATTTTCTTTACTCTCTGCATTTATTCATCATTCGAATTACTTGGCTGCAATGCTTGGGTCACTCTTGTTTGTTTAATGTGATTCTGAGTGGGAATAAATATTCACAGAAGCGCAGAGAAATTCCCTTCGAATTTGTGAGACCACGGTGCTGGGATTTTGGGTCTGGTCGTTGCCATTCGATGGAAGTCTTCAGGATAGAACATCGCCCTTCCTTGTGTGTCACTGCAATCCCTTACCGTCACCTTGTCCTTAGTCTTTTTGGGGTTACCCAACTTTACGTAGCGCCAGAAGTCTTCACACCCTTAGTGATTCAGATAGGGAGTTTCATTTTCCCTTCTAAATAGAATATGCACTTTACAAGTTTAGTTACACGATTTTCTTTACCTTTGAGGGAATCATGCGTGTACCAATTCGGGTGAAACTATCACTACCTAACCTGCATTTTTATGTCCTTCCATCAAATTACTACATGTTTAATTTCTACTACAATTTATTACTTTTCACCTTAGAACTTGAGTGGTAAAATATCTATTTATTCCAACCTTCTGACCTTGAACTGGTGTCCTTTAAATGTTGAATGGGATTGATTCTTTATATCTATACTTCTCCACTATTTTTAGATGTATGCATGAGATGATATAATTTTTAGGTTAAGGACAATAATTGTTTTGATGGATGATTTATATCTTTTAGTTGTGCGTAAGAATTTCCTCGTCCATTTATGGTACTAGAACAAAAATGGGTATTATATGTAGGTGTTGAGGAATTCATATAAGAGAGAGTGATAGTACTAAATACAAAAGTGTAAATGCTAAAATGTGTAAGAATTTACAAGGGATTGGATTATGTATTTTCTTATTCCTGCGCCATTAAATAAAGTTGACATATTGATTGTATAAATTGCTTAGATTACTCGCGCGCATACATATTTATCGTTGAATGATTTTTGATGGACCTTAGTCTTCTACTCATTTGGAATGTATTGTAAGGAATGTTGTACTAGATGATACCCTTCTTGCGTTCTTTAAATTATCATGTAATGAGAGTGCTTGATGTAGACATTAGACATCTTGCGCGAAATAAATTATATTTGTAATGTATGTTGATCTAACACTTCTTACTTGTGCCACTAAAATTGCTAATGATGATGGATTAATGAATAGAATGCTCACACACCTTTCAATAATGTGATATATGACTGATTTAGTGACTAGTTTCTCTTACGCCTTTACTTAAGTTGACATGTGATTGTTCTAGAATTGTTACTTTCATGCCCAACGAATATTTAAACGTGGACGTTTGATTGATAAAAATACTGATTACTATTGCGCTATGATTATAGATGTATAGGATTGATGGATCCCAAGGTTTACTAGCATTATAGATTTATCACTGATTATTGGAATAACAACCCTTGCACCATGTACAAAGAGTGAATGTTTTATTGCGTGAATAAATATTGATGATGATGGATTGATTTAGAGCTATATTATTACTGCATGGTTAATTAAAGTTAATGTATGATGGTCAATAGTAAGAAGTACTCTCACCCTTGGTTAAATGGAATGTGGTTGATAGATTGAATCTCAGTTAATCATGGATGTTGGTAGCTTTAGCATTTTTTGGTATTGATGGTGTCGGGCGGGATGTAGACACCTCCATGTTCCTCAGAACAGTCGCCAGCCCTGAGACCTTAAATGGTTAAAATCGATGGGAACCTAGGCTTGAGTGTTGCTTATGTGTCTTGGAGGTCCTAACCATTACATGGTAGGATGGAGGGGTAGTCAGTTTTACTTATTGTTGATTAATTTTTGTGTAAAGAATCCAGTGCCGTATCAAGAGTCTCGGGCCCTTTAAAGGCTGGGTTTCCACTCTTGCGACACACCTGACAGAGATTACTAGTTTCTGCCTAAGCAGTCGGCCAGGAGCCTATCTGACCTTCTCTCTATCTGGAGCAGATAACTAAGATTAAACGCCCTGCTTTCCTATGTAGAAATAGTAAAATCCACTATTATGGAATCTTCCTTGTGTCTATGTCATTTAAATGCTTGCAGTTACTTGTTGTGCGCCTTATGTCTTCTTGTTGTGATCATCGTGGTTGCATCTTGTTATTCATCGGGTGGCGATGTAGATTCAAGTGTGTCTGTTTCGTCTTTACACGCGCACACACACCTTAAAAAAAATACAAATTTTTACACCTGTTATCATAGTTGTTGTCGTAACGAGGAGTATGTTACATATGGTATCAGAGCGGGTTCGACCCGCGACTTGGGTTTCGCTACGACTTTCGTTGACATGATTAGATTTGATTATACTGTTGTTGATCAAGTTGATTGTGTGCATGCAGGTAATCATGGTTAGAGGATGCCGCGGAAGCAGACGACGGGGTGCTAGGGGAGGAGGCGTGACGCCTCCAGTAGTATCCACGCCTGAGGGGTCTATCCCCCAGGGAGGCGAGCAGGTTCTCGGACATGAGCAAATAGCGGTTCGCGATGTGGTTGGGATGATGAGATCCTTTCAGCGCATGTCTGAGGCTCTGATCAGCCGATTGGACAGAGACGAGGCCATGGCGCTGGCACCCGCTGAGGTTTCGCCGCGCGCATCGGCCGTTACAGGTAGCTTTCACCGTGAACTCGAGAAGGTTAAATTTCTCGAGTTCTTTGGTGCCCCAGACGATGTAGCCACTGAGGCATGGCTGGAGAATATGGCGATGTGCTTCGCACTTCGCAATTATACCTCCAACATGAAGGTCCGCATGGCGGTCTTTCAACTAAAGGGGAGCACTCTTCTATGGTGGAAGATGCTCCTGCCACAGCTGAACATGGCCGTTGAAGACATGTCATGGGAACTATTCGAGGAATAGTTCTGAGAGAGGTACCTTTCAGAGGAATTCATTGAGCATCAGCTCAATGAGTTCAACGCATTACGATAGGGAGGTCGTACGGTGCCCGAGTACGAGGCACATTTTATGGAGCTGCTTCGGTATGCTCTGCACCTTAACACTGAGAAGCTCAAGGTCAACAGGTTCGTGTTTGGCCTTAACGACAACCTGCGTGCAAAGGTTAGGATCTTGATGCCTCAAACCTTGCATGACGCTATCCAAAAGGCCCTCATAGCAGAGGAGGAGCTTATCAGTGGGGGTCAGACCAAGACTCCCGCGAGATCAGCAGGGCAAGGTTCATATGGTACACCGCAGCATCAGACACCAGCGAGACATACGATAGGACATCGTGGATTCCAGAGAGGATCCACTTTCACTACACCCCGACGATCGCCGCCTCAACAGCGGACACCTTATCGGGGACCACAACACCAATAGCAGCGTCGCCCGTAGCAGCAACAGTTTAGCCCTGTTCAGCAGAACAGACCGGGATTCCAGGCCAGTGGGGCGTCATCTTCTACTTTGGGTACCAGGACTACTGGGCTAAAGAAGGGGTGTTGGACGTGTTGGGAGCCACACTACTAGCGCGATTGTCCTGTGGAGAGGAGCCGAGCGTCCGGATTAGCCGGACCCACTACCGTGGGAGATATGGGCAAAACCCATCGGATTCATGCGGCGGTAAATAACCACCAGGTAGCGCACCATTCGACTGTGCTTGAGACGACAGGTACTGTCGCTGACCAGACCCTCAGTGTTTTGATAGACCCAGGTGATACTGAGAGTTTCATTTCTGGTGCAATGCTAAAAAGGATTAATGTAAAGGTAGTCAAACAGGACGAGTTTAACTTCCTAGAGATGGATTCTGGAGCTAAACAAAAGGTTGGAGGAAAGGTTATAGGATGTGCCCTTAACCTGGGAGAGTTTGTCACGAGGGTCAACTTGTACATCATGATCTTCGGATCTTATGACGTCATGATTGGTATGAATTGGTTGGAATCACATGAGGCGATAGTCAATTGTAAGACGAAATGGTTGAGCTTGGTTGATGATGAAGGAAAAAGATGTGTGATTGTAGGACGGAACCAGGGAGTTTCCCTGAGGTTCATCTCTTCCTTACAGTTACGGAAGAGTATGCGCAAGGGGTGCAAGATTTATGCGATCCTTGCATTAAACGAAAAGGGAGTGGCGGAGGGTCTAGAACACCTTCTGGTGGTGACAGAGTTTGCAGATGTATTTCTAGAGGAGTTACTTGGGATGCCGTCGGAAAGGGAACTGGATTTTACCATAAACCTGAAACCGGGGACCGAACCGATAGAAAGAACACCTTATTGGATGTCAACCCTGGAGTTGCAAGAGTTGAAAATGCAACTGAAGGAGTTGCTGGACCTGGGACTGATACGTCCTAGTGTGTCACCGTGGGGTGCACCTGTTATTTTCATACAAAAAAAGGACAGATCATGGAGGCTCTGCATTGGCTATCGTCAACTGAACAAGGCTACGATCAAGAATCAGTATCCCTTACCAAGAATTGATGATCTGTTCGATCAAATGAAGGGTGTGATGGTGTTTTCCAAGATCGATTTGCGATCAGGGTATCACCATTTATGGATCAAGGAGGATGACGTCCCTAAGACCGCCTTTAAGACGAGATTTGGACATTACGAGTTTACTATTTTACCGTTTGGACTGAAAAACGCCCCAGGGGTATTCATGAGTTTGATGAACGAGGTGTTCCGCGAGTACTTGGACAAGTTCGTCCAAGTATTCATTGACGATATCTTGATCTAATCTCGGACGAAGGAAGAGCATGACGAGCACTTGCGCTTGGTACTACAGTGTCTACAAGAGCACAATTTGTATGGGAAGTTGTTCAAATGCTCTTTTTATCAATCGAGGATTCACTACTTAGGGCATGCCATCTCCGGCGAAGGCATCCCCGTAGATCCAACCAAGGTTGAGGCTATTATGGAATGGCCTGCGCCGACAAATGTCACAGAAGTGTGTAGTTTTATGGGTTTAGCAGGATACTATTGACGGTTTGTCGAGGGATTTTCTAAGATAGAAAATCCGATCACGGAATTGCAGAAGAAAAACAAGAAGTTTGTTTGGACCGAGAAATGCGCGGAAGCATTTCGAAGGCTTAAAGAGTTGTTGACCACAACACCGATACTAAAGGTCCCTGACATGGACGCAGACTTCTTGGTATGCACTGACGCATCCAAGGAAGGTTTAGGCAGAGTCTTGATGCAAGATGGACGAGTGATTGCTTACATTTCGAGGAAACTGAGAAGGCATGAGGAGAACTACGCGACGCACGATTTGGAGCTATTAGCCATCGTATATGCCTTGACGAAATTTGAATTAAGGACTGATCATTGTGGACTACAACACATTTTTACGCAAAGCGACCTGAATGCACGACAACGACGTTGGTCGGAATTGCTTAGCGAGTACGACTTCGAGATTAATTACATAAAGGGAACAGTGAACCGAGTGGTAGATGCCTTGAGTCGGAGGCCACGCATCTTTTTGGTGTTACCTCTTCAGACAAATCTACGTGAGAAGATTCTCACTTTACAGCGTGATGATGACTGGTACAAAGAAGTCGAGGATTTTATCGGACAAAACACAATGATGGTACCACGATATGAGGGATATTCATTTGATAGCAATGGTTTATTGAGGTTTACAAGTCAGATTTACGTACCGCCAAACGACGAGTTGAGGATGTTGATCCTGAGCGAGGCTCATAGAGTAGTTTACATGGCACACCCAGGAGTCAGGAAGATGAGGGCAGACCTTAAACCCTTATTATTCTAGAAGGGAATGAAAGCCGACATAGTCAACTTTTTGGCTAGATGTCTAGAGTGTCAGCAGGTAAAGGTTGAACATAGACACCCGACAGGATTACTTCAACCACATGCCATTCCGGAATCGAAATGGGAAGTTATTTCGATGGATTTTATTGTTGGATTGCCACTAACGGGAAGGAGACACGAATCAATTTTTGTAGTAGTAGACACTCTGATGAAGAGTGCCCACTTTATTCCTGTGCGTACGACGTATCAGGCACCTGACATAGCGAGAGTTTTCATTAGTGAGATTGTGAGGCTGCATGGCGTGCCTAAAAAGATTATATCCGATCGTGGATCGGTGTTTACTGGACGATTTTGGATGAGTTTCCAAGAGGCCTTGAGAACCCAACTTAATTTTAGTACTGCGTATCACCCAGAGACTGACGGACAGACCGAATGAACGAACCAAACCTTGGAAGACATGTTGCGCATGTACGTGATGGACCAACAAAAGCGTTGGGAGGAATTCTTGCCTCTAGTAGAGTTCACTTACAACAACAGTTACCAGAGCACCATTAAGATGGCACCTTTTAAGTTTCTTTATGGGCGACCGTGTCAGACGCCCTTGAGTTAGGATTGGCTTGAGGATAGGGTCCTGATGGGACCATAAGAGATCCAAGAAATGGAAGAGAAAATGAAAACCATAAGACAAACTATTAAATAAGCGCAGGATCGACAGAAGAGTTATTCCGATGTGCAATGGGTCGACCATAGTTACGAGGTCGACGATCGAGTCTTCTTGTGGGTTAAACCGCATAAGAGTTTGATCAAGTTTGGAAAGGGAGCTAAAATCTCTTCTAGGTTCGTGGGACCTTTCGAGATTGTGGAGAGAAAGGGGCCCGTGGCCTATCGACTAGCCTTGCCTAATTCCTTGAGGCGTATGCACGATGTTTTTCATGTATCTATTTTGAGACATTATATTAGTGATCCTAGACACGTTATTGAAATGAGTTCCTTGCAGGTATCGGATGAGGGAGCGCTCACGGCTTAGCCGGTACACATATTAGATCATCACGTTTGATAGTTACGATGTTGAACGGTAGATTAGGTCAAGGTCCAGTGGGACAATTATATTCTGCACTCGGTGACCTGGGAGGACGCATATGATATGCACCAACAATTTCCATTTTTTTTGATAGATAGACTTATGATACGGTGGTACTTTTATTTCGGCATTTATACTGAGAAAGATTGGGATGAATTTTAGACCAAGAGGGGGTGTATGTAACATCCCGCTCTGGCTCACTGAGAAAACTTATTCTTTGAGGACACTTGCTCGCAAGTGATCTGGACATTTATGATGCTAAAACATTTATCCTTGATTATGATGCGTTATGATAGATGACATGATGTTTTACTTCTTTGAAGTAGACAGGTGCTTTGAATCAGTTTTATTGAGTATGCAGGGTTTTGGAACTTGAGGATGCAGAGGCATCGGTAGAACCTCTTGGACTCCGGATTGAGTCAGGGAGTGTGCTATTTGGGTTGATTCATTTACTGTGATATTTCATTGATTCGATGATATGATGTTGACATGTTCTGACACGATTGTTGATGATGCAGGCTGACGATAGCTTACCGACCAGACTCACATATGGAGTAAAGGGGCCACACAAGATTTCCAGAGAGGTTCAGGGAGAGTTGTGGACAACAGCCTTGCCACAGCCTACTAGCACTCCCGCCATGGCTCGAACTATAGGTTAACGATTACCTAGTTCGAGAGGATCCACGATGCCGTGAGGGTAGACTGCGACAGTTGCTCACGATGATTCTAAGGGGCGCCCAATAAGGCGGGGGTGTTATTACTTAGAGCCCTTAGTCTCCCACAAGTTCACCTGGTGGAGTGTTGACTCCAGGGGTTATAGATGTCTACCAATCCGTCAAGTTGGCGAGTGGCACCCTTGGAGCACGTGGTGCATCCTTAAGGGCACGTCGCGCAAAAGAAACAAAAGAAGCAAGTGGCACCCTTGGAGAACGTGGTGCATCCTGAAGGGCACGTTGAACAAAAGAAACGAACGAGGCGAGTGGCACCCTTGGAGCACGTAGTGTGTCCTGAAGGGCACGTCGCACTGATGATGAGGAAGAAAAAAACCTAGACGGCCCTAAGACATTAACACCTTAAGAAACCCTTAAAACAACTTCCCTAACCAAGTGTCGCCAGTTCAGAATCTAAGTCATAAGTCTAAAATTATCTAGGGTAAAAATTTAGTCTAACCTTAAGAAAGGACCCTAAGAATAAAAATAAAATTTTAACCAAAAACCCATTTCTGTAATAGTTTAGTCTTTATAAAATTCTTGGGGTAAATGAAGAGAGGAATTTAATTAAACTAAGGGATTTAAAAATTTGCAAAGAAGAAATTATTTCTTAACTTATGAAAGTACAAAAGATATTAAATAAATAATAAAAAGAAAATATTTAATAACGCAACTGCCATTTTGGGCTTTAACAAAAAGGGGAAAGAAGGGAATAGTAAGAATTAGGAAACTAAGTAATGGAGGAAACTTAATAAAAGGAAAGATGGAAACTTATGGTAAAAAGCACGGTCAACATAGTAAGGAATCTGCATTTAAGAACCTGCTAATCTAAGCTAATTTAGTAACATCTTGTTTTTAGGAAAGTAATTAAAACATGTAAGGGGATCTAGGAACACCTAGGAGTAAATTTAGGAGCGACTCTAGGTGGGTGAGGGATTTGAGACAATTAATAAATTTAAATAAAATATTTATTGGAGAAAGGAGGGGGATGGACGACACTTGTGCGATGGAGAATATTTCGAATATTTTATTGAAACTTAATTTAAAAAGTGAATTAGGAAAGTTGGTGGGTCTCAAAACTAAATAAAAGAAAAGGGAGATGAGGAAGAAGGGGATCGACTGTTAGCGTAACATTATGCTGCCGAATTTTGACTTGACTGATTGCTTGTGAGGAGTTGGGATTTTCTAGCTTGATTAGGAGTGGTAGCTCGGCCTTGCGAGGCGAGCTGGGAAGCTAGACTACCATCTGGATAGTGTGTGGCCCCTTTGCAGCTCGGGGGGCTAAGGGGGAAATAGAGTACCCCTAGCTATTGGTTGGGAGGTACCGGTGAGGTCTCTATGGTCGGTGAGTGGGAGCGGCATGGAGCGCGGGAGAGGCAAGGAGCGCGTGCGGACATCAGTCGAGGCAGGCGTTAAGGAAATGGTATGTCTTTCTATTATTGGTAGAGTAGAATGCTCGGATTAGATTTTCAATATAATTTTGTTGTTGTATAATCTTACCGTCAATGATAAACAATGTTATAGTTAGAATGCATGGTAGCTTATACAGGGTTGCGTTGTCATTTATATAGTTAATGCCTTGAATTCCACCCGGTTATTTACATACGAAATGCGTGGTAATGGCGTTGTGAAATTGATGAATAGTCTGCTATGACATATCCTGGCAGCTGCATTTTGGATTAATGATATTGTGAATATTATACTGGCATGCGCTTGTTGTTCTTGGCATTTTCATTCATAATTAGTTACGGTGATATTTATTTTTTATCCCTTTCTAAGTGTTTGCAGTTATAGTTGGGACTGGGTACCGTTCCACATCTGGGGGTGGTTTATTTTATATTTATCCTTGGATTGTGTCTCCATCGGGCTGTGCGTCATTTTATACTTGGAAGAGCTTAAGTTTTATTTAGTCTTGTATTTCGATTGATATTTGGGACTGTGTAATGTTTTTTCTTTCTGGATATACTTCCTTGAGTGTTTACGAACAACCTTAGCCAAGGGATGGAGTGATTGGGATTCTGTTATTTGGACTGTGTATTGGCATTTATGGAGTTCGTTTTGTTTTAAACTGAGCATTTTCATCTTGCTGTGGACGTTCTGTTGATTTGAGCATTTTCATAATTGTCGTAGGCGTTTTGGTTTAATCTGGGCATTTACATATTGCCGTGGGCTTTTTCATATTGTTGTGGGCGTTTAATTTTTACAGAGTGCGTTTTTATACCTTACTGTGGGCAGTTGTATTGTTGTAGGTGTGTATAAATGATGGTGGGCATTTTACATATGTTTATGGGCATTCTTTTTTTTGCTGTGGGCGAATTCATCTTTGTGGGCGATTTGGGAGAAGGATCATCGAACTAACCTGTGTTTTCTTTTTAAACTCAGCGAATCACACTTGAATTTCTCTGCGTTGTTGGGGATTGTAAATCCTACATTCTATCTCTTTTCCCAATGATTTTTATTAATTCCTCTGCGTTGATCCGGGGAGTTATAAACCCTGCAATTTTTATTTCCATGGCTCAACGATTTTCTTTACTCTCTGCATTTATTCATCATTCGAATTACTTGGCTGGAATGATTGGGTCACTTCTGTCTGTTTAATGCGATTCTGAGCGGGAATAAATATTCATAGAAGCACAGAGAACTTCCCTTCGAATTTGTGAGACCACGGTGCTGGGATTTTGGGTCTGGTCGTTGCCATTCGATGGTAGTCTTCAGGATAGAACATCGCCCTTCCTATACTTTATATCTATACTTCTCAACTATTTTTAGATGTATGCATGAGATGATATAATTTTTAGGTTAAGGACAATAATTGTTTTGATGGATGATTTATACCTTTTAGTTGTGTGTAAGAATTTCCTCGTCCATTTATGGTACTAGAAAAAAAATGGGTATTATATGTAGGTGTTGAGGAATTCATATAAGAAAGAGTGATAGTACTAAATACAAAAGTGTAAATGCTAAAATGTGTAAGAATTTACAAGGGATTGGATTATGTATTTTCTTATTCCTGCGCCATTAAATAAAGTTGACATATTGATTGTATAAATTGCTTAGATTACTCGCGCGCATACATATTTATCATTGAATGATTTTTGATGGACCTTAGTCTTCTGCTCATTTGGAATGTAATGTAAGGAATGTTGTACTAGATGATACCCTTCTTGCGTGCTTTAAATTATGATGTAATGAGAGTGCTTGATGTAGACATTAGACATCTTGCGCGAAATAAATTATATTTGTAATGTATGTTGATCTAACACTTTTTACTTGTGCCACTAAAATTGCTAATGATGATGGATTAATGAATAGAATGCTCGCACACCTTTCAATAATGTGATATATGACTGATTTAGTGACTAGTTTCTCTTGCGCCTTTACTTAAGTTGACATGTGATTGTTCTAGAATTGTTACTTTCATGCCCGACGAATATTTAAACGTGGACGTTTGATTGATAAAAATACTGATTACTGTTGCGCTATGATTATAGATGTATAGGATTGATGGATCCCAAGGTTTACTAGCATTATAGATTTATCACTGATTATTGGAATAACAACCCTTACACCATGTACAGAGAGTGAATGTTTTATTGCGCCAATAAATATTGATGATGATGGATTGATTTAGAGCTATATTATTACTACATGGTTAATTAAAGTTAATGTATGATGGTTAATAGTAAGAAGTACTCTCACCCTTGGTTAAATGGAATGTGGTTGATAGAACGAATCTCAGTTAATCATGGATGTTGGTAGCTTTAGCGTTTTTTGGTATTGATGGTGTCGGGCGGGATGTAGACACCTCCATGATCCTCAGAACAGTCGCCAGCCCTGAGACCTTAAATGGTTAAAATCGATGGGAATCTGGGCTTGAGAGTTGCTTATGTGTATTGGAGGTCCTAACCATTGCAGGGTAGGATGAAGGGGTAGTCAGTTTTACTTATTGTTGATTAATTTTTGTGTAAAGAATCCAGTGTCGTATCAAGAGTCTCAGGCCCTTTAAAGGTAGGGTTTCCACTCTTGCGACACACCTGACAGAGATTACTAGTTTCTGCCTGAGCAGCCGACCAGGAGCCTATCTGACCTTCTCTCTCTCTGGAGAAGAGAATTAAGATTAAACGCCCTGCTTTCCTGTGCAGAAATAGTAAAATCTACTATTATGGATTCTTCCTTATGTCTATGTCATTTAAATGCTTGTAGTTACTTGTTGTGTGCCTTATGTCTTCTTATTGTGATCATCGTGGTTGTGTCTTGTTAGTCGTCGGGTGGCGACGTAGAGTCAAGTGTGTCTGTTTCCTCTTTACACGCGCGCACACACCTTTAAAAATAAATAAATTTTGCACCTGTTATCAGAGTTGTTGTCGTAACGAGGAGTATGTTACATATGGTATCAGAGTGGGTTCGACCCGCGACTTGGCTTTCGCTACAACTTTTGTTGACATAATTAGATTTGATTATACTGTTGTTGATCGAGTTGATTGTGTGCATGCAGGTAATCATGGTTAGAGGACGTCGCAGAGGCAGACGATGGGGTGCTAGGGGAGGAGGCGTGACGCCTCCATTAGCATCCACGCCTGAGGGGTCTAACCCCCAGGGAGGCGAGCAGGTTCTTGGATAGGAGAAGATAGCGGTTGGCGATGTGGTTGGGATGATGAGATCCTTTCAACGCATGTCCGAGGCTCTGATCAGCCGATTGGACAGAGACGAGGCCAGGGCGTTAGCACCCACTGAGGTTCCACCACGCGCACAGGCTGTTACAGGTAGCATTCACCGTGAACTCGAGAAGGTTAAATTTATCGAGTTCTTTTGTGCCCCGGATGGCGCAGCTGCCGAAGCATGGGTGGAGAATATGGTGATGTGCTTCACACTTCACGATTATACCTCCAACATGAAGGTCCGCATGGAGGTCTTTCAACTAAAGGGGAGAGCTCTTCTATGGTGGAAGACGCTCCTGCTGCAGCTGAACATGGCCGTTGAAGACGTGTCATGGGAACTGTTAGAGGAACGGTTCCGAGAGAGGTACCTTTCAGAGGAATTCATTGAGCGTCAACTCAATGAGTTCAATGCATTACGATAGGGAGGTCGTACGGTGCCCGAGTACGAGGTACGTTTTATGGAGCTGCTTCGGTATGCTCCGCACCTTAACACTGAGAATCTCAAGGTCAACAGGTTCGTGTTTGGACTTAACGGCAGCCTACGTGCAAAGGTCAAGATCTTGATGCCTCAAACCTTGCATGACGCTGTTCAAAAGGCCCTCATAGCAGAGGAGGAGCTTATCAGTGGGGGTCAGACCAAGACGCCTGCGACACCAGCAGGGTAGGGTTCATCTGGTACACCGCAGCATCAGACACCAGCGAGACATACGATAGGACATCGTGGCTTCCAGAGAGAATCCACTTTCACTACACCCAGACGACCGTCGCCTCAGCAGCGGACACCTTATCGGGGACCACAACACCAACAGCAGCGTCGCCCGCAGCAGCAACAGTTATGCCTATTTAGCAGAACAGACCGGGATTCTAGGCCAGTGGGCCGTCGTCTTCTACTTCGGGTACCAGGACTACTGGGCCAAAGAAGGGGTGTTGGACATGTGGGGAGCCACACCACCAGCGCGATTGTCCTGTGGAGAGGACCCGAGCGTCCTGATCATCCAGACCCACTACCGTGGGAGATATGGGCAAAGCCCATCGGATTCATGCGGCAGTAAATAAATGCTAGGAAGAGCACCAGTGGACTGTGCTCGAGATGACAATTACTGTCGCTGACTAGACCCTTAGTGTTTTGATAGACCTGGGCGCTACTGAGAGTTTCATTTTTGGTGCAACGCTAAAAAGGATTAAGGTAAAGGCAGTCGAACAGGACGAGTTTAACTTCGTAGAGATGGCTTCTGGAGCCAAACAAAAGGTTGGAGGAAAGGTTACTGGTTGTGCCATTAACCTAGGAGAGTTTTTCACGAGGGTCAACTTGTACGTCACGATCTTAGCATCTTATGATGTCTTGATTGGTATGGATTGGTTGGAATCACATGAGGCGATACTCAACTGTAAGACAAAACGGTTGAGCTTGGTTGATGACGAAGGACAGAGACATGTGATTGTAGGACGGAACCAGGGAGTTTCCCTGAGGTTCGTCTCTTCCTTATAGTTACGGAAGAGTATGCACAAGGGGTGCAAGATTTATGCAATCCTTGCGTTAAACGAAAAGGGTTTAGGGGAGGGTCTAGAACACCTTCTGGTGGTGAGAGAGTTTGCGGACGTATTTACAGAGGAGTTACCTGGGATGCCACCAGAAAGGGAACTGGAGTTTACTAGAGACCTGAAACCGGGGACCGAACCGATACCAAGAATGCCTTATCGGATGTCGACCCCAGAGTTGCAAGAGTTGAAAATGCAACTGAAGGATTTGCTGGACCTGGGACTGATACGTCCTAGTGTGTCACCGTGGGGTGCACCTGTTATTTTCATATGAAAAAAGGATAGATCGTGGAGGCTCTGCATTGACTATCATCAACTGAACAAGGCTACGATCAAGAATCAGTATCCCTTACCAAGAATTAATGATCTTTTTTATCAAATGAAGGGTGCGACGGTGTTTTCCAAGATCGATTTGCGATCAGGGTATCACTAGTTACAGATCAAGGAGGATGACATCCCTAAGACCGCCTTTAAGATGAGATTTGGACATTACGAGTTTACTGTTTTATCGTTTGGAATGACAAACGCCCCAGGGGTATTCATGAGTTTGATGAACAGGGTGTTCCGCGAGTACTTGGACAAGTTCGTCCAAGTATTCATTGACGATATCTTGATATACTCTCGGACGACGGAGGAGCATGACGAGCACTTGCGCTTGGTACTACAGTGTCTACGAGAGCACAATTTGTATGGGAAGTTGTCCAAATGCTCTTTTTATCAATCGAGGATTCACTACTTAGGGCATGTCATCTCCGGCGAAGGCATCACCGTAGATCCAGCCAAGGTTGAGTCTATTATGGAATGGCCTGCGCCGACGAATTTCACAGAAGTGCATAGTTTTATGGGTTTAGCAGGATACTATTGACGGTTTGTCGAGGGATTTTCGAAGATAGCAAATCCGATCACGGAATTGCAGAAGAAAAACAAGAAGTTTGTTTGGACCGAGAAATGCGCGGAAGCATTTCGAAGGCTTAAAGAGTTGTTGACCACAACACCGATACTAAAGGTCCCTGACATGGACGCAGACTTCTTGGTATGCACTAACACATCCAAGGAAGGTTTAGGCGGAGTCTTGATGCAAGATGGATGAGTGATTGCTTACATTTCGAGGAAACTGAGAAGGCATGAGGATACGCGACGCATGATTTGGAGAAATTAGCCATCGTATATGCCTTGAAAGTTTGGAAACACTACCTTGTTGGATGAAAATTTGAATTAAGGACTGATCATTGTGGACTACAACACATTTTTACACAAAGCAACCTGAACGCGCGACAACGACGTTGGTCAGAATTGCTTAGCGAGTACGACTTCAAGATTAATTACATAAAGGGAACAGTGAACCAAGTGGCGGATGCCTTGAGTCAGAGGCCACACATCTTTTCGGTGTTACCTCTTCAGACAAATCTACGTGAGAAGATTCTCACTTTACAACGTGATGATGACTGGTACAAAGAAGTCGAGGATTTTATTGGACAAAACACAATGATGGTACCATGATATGAGGGATATTCATTTGATAGCAATGGTTCATTGAGGTTTAGAAGTTGGATTTACGTACTGCCAAACGACGAGTTGAGGATGTTGATCCTGAGCGAGGCTCATAGAGCAGTTTACATGGCACACCCAGGAGTCACGAAGATGAGGGAAGACCTTAAACACTTATTCTTCTGCAAGGGAATGAAGGTCGACATAGTCAACTTTGTGGCTAGATGTCTAGAGTGTCAGCAGGTGAAGGTTGAACATAGACACTCGACAGGATTACTTCAACCACATGCCATTCCGGAATCGAAATGGGAAGTTATTTCGATGGATTTTATTGTTGGATTGCCACTGACGGCAAGGAGACACGACTCGATTTTTGTAGTAGTAGACACTCTGATGAAGAGTGCCCACTTTATTCTTGTGCGTACGACGTATCAGGTGTTAACTCCCAAAATGAAACCGTCCTTTCGGCCGAGTTTGGGTGGATATCATAGCTTTCAGTGGTAGTTTCAAGTCATTTTCAAGTTCTTCGGTTCAGAAAGTTTTTGGTTTTTAGTGGGTCTTAGGAAATAATCGAAAA
>ML779361.1:137051-147055 GCA_009831015.1 Picea engelmannii
TTTCAATCTTTTTTCAATTTTTCTTTTTTAATTCAATGGTGTTTTTAGTCATTTTTCCATGCTTCTTTCAATCTTAAAAGTATTTTTTACCATTTACTTTTTTGAAATTACGATTTTTCATATAATTGTGTCTCCTTAATTAATTTATTGTTCCATACTTTTAAAATATAGTGGAAAACACCATTTTTAGTACATTGTTTACCTTTACTTCAATGCATAGAAAAAATTGTAGTTAAATAGACTATTTTTTAATATTTAACAAAAAAATATAATTCATTTTTTTTTAATAAATTAAAAACTACAAAAAACTAAGAAAAATAAAAGAATTGAAAAAAAAAAAAATCAAAAAGAAATTTTAGATAATAAAAAAGATTAAAGAGAAACTTAAAAAACTAAGAAGAAAAAAACAAAAGAAATATATAAACAAAGCTAAAACTAGAAAAAACAAAAAACAAAAAAAAGGTTAAAAAACAAATTTATGGCCCAAAAACTTTAGAAAAGTTAAAACAACACAAATAACAATTAAAAATATATATTAAATAAAAAAAATCAACACACTTAAACTACAAAAAATAAAAAATAAAAAATTACAAAATAAAATAATTTTTTTATTAAAAAACTTGAAAATATGTAAAATTTTATGAAAATATAAACAAATTAAAAAAAAAATATGCACGGGTGATGGGAGGCTATGGGGGTGATGTCGAGCATGACCCTAGACCCCACGGGCTAACCCTTGGCCCTGTGGGACCAGGGTTTAGCCTCTGGGGGCTTGGGTGATGCCTGTCATCACCCCCCATGGAACCCACGACGCCCGACCAACCCATGTGGTTGGGCGCGATGGGTGTCATGGGGGGTGATGTCGACCATCACCCTATCCCCCACAAGCTAAGCCTTGGCCCCGTGGGACTAGTTCTTAGCCCCTGGGGGCTAGGGTGATACTTGACATCACCCCATCCCCCACTGTCTAAGCCTTAGCCCTGTGGGACCAAGGATTAGCCTGTGGGGGTTGGGGCGATGTCGGACATCACCTCCCATGACACCCCAATAACATGTAGGTTTGTAATATTTTTTTTTGTTTTAATTTTAATTAAAATTTTATGTTATTTCAATTGCAAAATTGTATTTAATTTATTTTGTTTTAAATGTTATTAAATTTGTTTATATTTTCTTTTTTCTATTTTTGTACTTTAGTTTCAAGTAAAATTGATAGATTTTGTGTTGTAAAATTGCTTTAATTTTTCTTTTTAAATTTTGATTTTTTTTTTTTAATATGCTTAGAAGTTTATCTTAAAATTGGTTTTAAAATTTTCTTTTTATTCTTTCATTATTGATTTTATTAAAATTGTTTTGTTTTCATTTTAATATTGTTTTTAAAATATATATTTTTGATTTTTTTTCTTTTATTTTAATTTTAAAGTTTTAGTTTAAGATTTTTTAATATTTTTTGAATATACTTTTATTTTAGACAATTTTTTTGTTGAATTTTTTTTTTTCATTTTTTCAAGTATTTTTATTATTATTATTATTTTTAAATTTACTTTTTAAAGGTTAATTAATGATTCTTTTGTATATATATATATATAAATTATTGTTTTTAAGGAAAATTTAATTTCTTTTGTTTCCTTTTAGTTATTTTTCTTTTTCACCTTGTTTTTCAATTTTTTTTTTTAAATTGAATTTAGAATATATTCTTTTAAATGTATTTTTTTGGTCATTAAAAAAAAGTTATTTGCGAAGATTTTCTTCTTTTTATTTATTTATTTTTTAATTTAAATTAAAGAAAAAACAAAAAATAATGTAAATAATTTTTCAAGTGACCATTTGGCGTCCAATTTTGGGTTGTTTATTTACGTAGGGTTTTATTGTCAATATGAAAATTTCAATTAGGTCATAAATAGCTATGATTTTCACGTTTAGGAAAAAACATTTTGTTTTGCGTACCATCATTTTTTGATTTAGGTCTTGATTTTAAGGTTTTTCTGAGCTATTGTTTGCATTTTGAAAGCCATGTTTGAAAAATGTTGTAATTTTGACCCCGTTTAAAAAAATGGTGCTATAGGTAGCACCACTTTTTGATTTGGGGGTTGATTTTCATGTTTTTTACGCAAAATTATGGGTTTTAAGGTCTAGAGTTCTCGTTTTTAGGTCACAGTTCTCGTTAAGTCGGTAACTATGTTATATGCCAATGCACATTAAAAAAACGTTATGTAAACAGTAATAATACATATTCCATAATCAATCACACTCGATATACTAGTACTCTAAGCTGATACAATGGAGTTACTAGTAAATATTCCATGTGCTTCTCTTATTCCTTACCATTCATCGAGCTATCATGTTCTTCTACTCAGAAGTGGTATCTATATCTCATTCATTTCAAATAATCTATTGCATAATTATGGCTATGCTTATACTATGATATCCAGGGGATTACTTATACACAACCACAAAAAACCAAGTTAAAGTATTGGATTAGTTGTGTGAATCATATGATATGATGAACTAAAGGGAATCATATATGCTACATACATGGGTTTGGTTCATTAGATAGAATGACTAGCCCCATAGTGGCCCACAAATGATGGTAATGTAAAAATAAATAAATAAAAGGAACCTTAAGAAGTCATAAAAAAGAAGAAGAAATAAAAGACATACCTGATCTTTGATATTATAATGTGTAGCATTGCATTGATACAACATCTAGAGCATTTGCAAATGCGCGAACTACATACTGTAGTAAACAAAACAGAATTATATTTAGTTTTTAGTAAAAACCAAAAAATACTTTTAAGACATGTCAATAAATCCTAATAGAAATTAAACCGACAAGATTGCAAATAGTAAACACCATTGATATTCTTTTTTGTAAAATCCATACAAGAGAAGATTAAATAGTGACACACACACACATCTCAGATGCGACAGCATGAATAAGCTCCTCTTGGTTTCAAGAATAATTTATTGGAGTCGTCTGATTTTGGAGAAAACCTCCCTCGATTTGAAGGAGCAACAACGAAGTCAACATTGACTTTGTTGTTGCTCCTTTGGATCGAGAGAGGTTTGCTCCAAGAATAAATGGCTCCAATAATTTTTTCTCTACTGAACGGGGCCAACCACATGAAGGTTGAAGCTCCTATGCCCCCCTCACACATCACTCTCAATTCTCTAATACCCAATCTATATTCTACTAAAAAATATGCATTAAAAATATTCAAAATTGATAAAAAGTGATTGTAAATCTATAAATGAGGTTTATCATTCAAAGGCATATGTCATAAAAAAGAGTTTTTATAAATGAGATTTATCATTCAAAATATGCTCCAAATATACTAGCTATATAATCTACATCTATCTCTCTTATAAAATTACTATACATCATCAATTTCTTTTATTTTTCTTTTGTGTTTTCCAGTTCTTAAGTAATTCATCCATCTCCATGTCTTCGTTTACTGGGTGCTCTTTAGCAGCTGATGTTGCTTCAGTCCTTTCACATCGAGCATGCCTGGTCTCATACCCATGACGAGGAGGCTGTTGTGAGGGACCATCACCTACAAAAACAAAAAATGTTGAATTTATACTGCCAATTTTTAAATATCATTGAAGTAGTTCATTAATATTAAAAAAATATCTGCAATGTAATTATTTACCTAGTCCACTAGTCAACATTGTTGGAATGGCTTCCCTGTTCTCCTGATATTCAAGTCGATGAGGCTCAACTATGACATTCTCTACCATTGAAATGAAAAAAATTATAAGGACAAAACTATAAATGTATAAGTAATAAAAATTTGAAGTACAAAAATTATAAGTACAAAATTATTAAGTATATGATTAATATACAACCATTTTACCTTCGTGGGCCTAAGTCAAAGGAACATATTAGGGTTGTACCCCACTGGGATGGGGCTACTAGGGAACACCATAATCTTCTAGTTGCGCTGCACTATCAACACTCTGTTTTCTAGTTCTAATGGTTTCATTGATAGTGTTTTATAAGTAATGAAAGGTTAATGTGGATTGATTTTTATTTACCTTATCCCGCAAAATGGATCTTGGGGTCTGCCCCATGTTTTTACTACGATCAACCATGAATTTATAGCTGTACTTTTAACCAAGTTTAAGGTCTTCCTCCATGGTTTCAATTCCAAAGTCATCTCCCTGCATTGCATAAGAGAATTGTTTTAACGTTTTTGGCTGCAATTACCTGAAAGTTGTAAGGCGATAAAAATAATATTCTTAAGATGTTTGGGTACTTACAATTCGTGATTGTAACCTCGACTAGCCGCCCTAGCCTAGCTTGTGTTAGCCATGTTTGAAAATCCTTTCTTTGGTTTCATGCGAAGTGTCAGACAACCTATCATCAAGAACTTTCAAGTATGTTATATACCACACTTTTATTTATATCTAAAGAAAATTAAAGGTATTTAAATCAAAATATTGTAATTTACCTTGGGTTACTAGATATTTTTCTCTTGATTCATATTTTTTTTTGCATCATCAATGACTGTCTTCCACTCCCTCTCTAGAATCAAGGGAGGTTGCTCATACCTAGGGTTTCCTGCCAAGCTTCTTCTATAAACATATTGTGTATATTTAAATGTTCTCCCACTGCATAGGTGACTGTTTTTTTATTGAACGTGTCTACTCCAAAGAGACCTTTGAGATAATCCATAAGTTATTTTTTTAGATTGGAATTATGTCAATTCCACATCATGTGTAAGGTTTCCCCAAAAATCAACAAGGCCTTTCTGTCCAAGTGCCTATAAAAATGGTTGTTTCCTACACACAAAAAGATATGATCACTAATTTAAAAATAATAACCTAGATTATTTGTGTATGAGATGGACAACATAAAATGGTTAAAATATGAAAAAATACCTGGGAGTCTTATTTTTTTTAATGGAAGTCTGTTATCATTGACCAAAAATGTGCACAGAAGGGTCCCCATGCTGGTCAAAGGTCTAGCTCTAGGAAATGCAACCATGTCAACCACATCATCAACATCATCTTTGTCACCACCTCTAGATCATGACCCTTGTGTGGATTACTGGTGGTGTGTTTCATGGCTCCTATCTAAATTAGGTGTGGAATATGGAGAAGTAAACAATACTCTAGCGGATGTATGAGAACCCACATCAAGACTCTGTGGAATATCTGCAGCGCCACTACTACCAACACGGAGTTGAATAGGCTCCAAAAATTTCTTTATAAAAAAAAAATGTTTTTTCGTGAGATAATGTAAAAGTTATAAAATAGACTTTCATAATTGAACATATGAGTACATTAAAAAAAACACTTTAAATTATGGTTATTACCTTATATGTGTTAATATGTGACATAAGGAGATTGATCATTTCTAATACGTTAGGAGTTTGATCTAGACGGTCTAACAATCTGGCAAGTTCCTTGTTTGCTTTAATGATCTTTTTTTATTTATTAATACCATTGGATGAGGGGTTGAATAAAACCCCTCCTCATTAGTCGAATCATGATCAAAATGGCCTTCTAACTACATATAATTTCAAAAAAATCAATGTTATTTCAGTTATATAAACAAATGAAACAATTGATTGCCACACAAATAAAATTATAGAAACAAATAATAAAATTCATAAAAAATAAAAGTCAAATTTGATAATCATTTACATGTTCTGCGGCCGGCCCTTTTCCATGATCATCCCGCCACATTATAATATAATTAGAACCCCCAAATATTATAAAAATTGTTAATGATAACAAAAAAACTGATTGCCACCCAAATAAAATCAACGTCAACAATCAACCTCCCACATTACTATAAAATTGGGACCATGAAATATTTAAAACATTGTTAAAGATAAAAAAAAAATATAATGGAATAAGTAGAGGTTGCTTAAAGAGGTGTTTCATAAGTACCTGCACACTATTAGTCGATGTTTCTATTTGATTCAAATGGTAATCCACTAATAACTCTTCCCCGAGAGCTACCTTTTGTATTGCGCACATGACTACTCGATTCTGTTCGTGTCCCTCATATATGCAATTTGGTTGCTTGTTTGTTGTCTCGGGTCCTATGTTTTTTATAAACCCTATGATATTGTCAAAATATTTAGGTCGTCCATCAATATAGATAGTCACTCCCTTATTTTTATTGTTGTTTATTAGCTGTATATAATTTGTGGCGAGTGCATATCTCTGCATACTTCGCATGTACCAGATTAGCCACATCCAATCATTATAATTGTAACACGGTCCGACATAGTCCATCAATTTAGTTATTGTATTGTATTTTACAGTTATTCCATCCATGGAAAATAGCCCCAAGCCATGCAGAGAGGATGGTGCAATGCGATATGTCCTATTGTTGACAATGAAGTCAGTGTCTAATGGAGGCAGTTCCTTAGGTACCCATTGTTTCACCAGATGTGTATACCCGAGTGGCACCTCTATGTCTCCTATGCTCTCATCATCATAAGAGAATGATCTGTCTTCGGAAAGAAAAAATTCAATGCGTCTACTAAATTTTCTTTTGACTTGTTCACCTCTAGTCCTTGTTTGTGTATCATATCTACTAGATGCAATCACATTTCCCTCTATTTGTCCTAACCTTCCCTCAATCAAGGACGAAATATATGAGATACCTATTTAGTTGTACCTTCAATCACATGTGCACGTGTTTTTAGTGAGTAGTCCATCCTCACCCTAGTTCCAATTGTTTAACCTTTTTTCTATATTCAAAGTTCTAAATAATTTTTTTATATATTTAGTTTTGGATGCACAATTATAAGGTGCAATTCCCTAAATTAGTAGGGGAACACATGTATGTGGATTCCCAACTTAGTGAAGGGTATGAATCTCTAGGTGGGTGCACCTTAATTTGACTCGCCTATCCATTCAAGCAATATGCACTATGGTTAGATTCAACACTACATAATTTTTTTCCATGCATTTAAATTCATTGTACCTCTCTTATTACTAGTTTATAAAGGGGAATTAAGGAAAACCAATTTATGGTCCAAGAGTTGAGTTTTGAGCTATAGCTTTAGCTTTCTATTTCAGATTTAATATAAAATCAATGATGATGTTTTGATTCTTTATATTATAATGTTTTTTGTTTTAATTATCAATGGCATGTGTTTGTAGGTTGAAGTAATATATAACATAAATTTTGATAAGTGTTTCAACTTTAGTGATCTATGGTTTTAGGTTAGTTTTGAGATTGCAAAATCTTCTCAACATGGTCAAATGTTTTATGGTATTAGAGTGCATTTAATGAAACATTTTAGGAATTTGTGTATGTATAGTAGCGATGCTACCTATGATAGGGAGATATTGATAGGTTTTAGGGATGAAATGTTAAAGATGTGTTCTTGATAATATCATTGTGGTCTTGTGATAGGTTGCTTTTGCATTGCTGACATATTTTGTTTAACAGGTTTTGATCCCTAAAACATATCAATATAAAAAGAAGATGGCCAAGAATTAGGGGTAACACCCCTAATTCCAGGGATTCAAACAAAACTTTTCATTAAAACTATGCTTGTTGTAGATGCATTTCAGAGAAAAATGTCATCACCTTTCCATATGGAACAAAATTGATCTAAAAATGAAGAAGACTTGAAAAACTTGAAAATTATTGCAAGTGAATGTTATGTGTTTAAAGAAAATGGATCAGTTTGAAACACATAGATTAAATGATTACTTATGCAAATTAAACATATACAACAGCATAATCATTGAACATAAACACATAAGCACAACAATTGATAAAGGAGTTCACCCCTCTCTTGGGCTACATCTCCTGGTCCAACTTCCAATGGATCATTATTATTAATTGCTCAAAACTTTCTCAAAAAAATGTCTTACAATGCTCAAACTAACAAACCGACTGCTCCAATGGCTTCAGAGCATCCCAAAACCCCTATCTGGGCTCTTTTGGCACCTCAATCGGTCGAAAAATGAAGAAGTTATGCCTCCTGGAAGTCCCCCTCTTCAAGCTTATTGTCTCTGCATCTACAAACCGCACCCTTCTTCATTGAACCTGGCTCACACGCATTTTAAAGCGTGAAAACCCAGCACCAGGTGCAACCACGCCAATGGTGCAAACCATAGGACAGTTAAGGGCACGCCAGCCTCTAACCGCCTAGGCACCTGGGCATATGGCGCACGTGACTGCGCTCAAAGGAAAAAAGTGGTTAACGGTTACAAAACCATGTAACTCCCTCGTGCTCCAGGTCGTGGGCATATGTAATATGTAAAAACCATGGGATATATGTTATAACCCGCGTGCCAACGGTCACAATGTGTTATGGTCATATGTGTTAAACCGAAACCACGGGCCGAGGCTAAGCCCCGGCCCGACCCCCGCCCATTTATACAATTATACGACTTTATAAATATTGCAATTGGTTATATGTTAAGTCATATGGTGTGGGCGCATTGGTCGGATGGTTATACAAAGGCATTACATAGTGGGGGAGGTCCGGGGGTCGAACCCCGCAGACTCCCATAGTTTTTACACAACAACCATAAACCAAACAACGAGTGACATGTGGCGCCCATGGATTGGGCCACGTGTCCTCATAACATTTTCCACCCAATGGACACGTGTCATCTCCGGATTCGACATCTTCCAACCAACGAATGTTTTCCACGTCACTTCTGTACAGTCGTATGGTCCTACCACATCAGACCGTACAGACTGTACGGACTTGTACAGTCAACATCAAAAAAATTTCCTATTTTTCCTGACGAACAGAACGCGATATATTCTCCATACGGAGTCCATTTGACAAAGTAAATATACCGCCAGGCAGACGAGATGGACGCAATGGCACTGATTTCGTTGCATTGTGAGCACTTTGAAATTTGAGCAAAATTTGATCCCCTGATCACACCTCCCCATTGGGAAGCTTTTGGACCTCCAAAAGACTATTCTCAGTCTATGTGAAGATGATGGTAAAGTTCCCTCACCCTTCCGACCTTAATCCACTTGGATTTTCTTGGATTCGTCCCTTTAAGACCAACTCACAAATACTCCACATTTCCTCGTTTCGAAGTTCGCATCCTCCTGTCAAGGATGGTGTCTTCCTACAGTTCTGTTAGATACTCTGGAGAAAAATCATCTATGGAAGGAATTTGAACATGCTCTCCTTGATCATCAATCAATGGAGGCTCATACAATTTCAAATTCTCAACATTAACAACTGCATACATCTGCATATAAGGAGGCAAATCTAAATGAAAAGCATTATTACCAATCTTGTCAACAATCTTGAAAGGACCATATTGAATCGGTTTCAACTTTTTACCTTCCCTTTTAAGCCTCTCCTTGCTGATGTAAAGCCAAACTTGATCGCCAACTTCGAAACTGTGATCAACACGATGCTTGTCATGTCTTGTCTTGTACTTGGCCTGACTCTTTTCCAACTGCTCTTGCACCACCTGATGTATCAATTGAATTTGTTCAATGAACTTCTCTGCCCTATCAATATCATATTGACCATCAATAGCAATATCTTTCCCAAAGATGAAATCTAAAGGTGACTTGGGAAAATAGCCAAAACATGCTTCAAATGGCGACGTTTGCGTCGAAGAGTGCTTAGCTCGATTGTACACATGCTGAATGTAGTGTAAATGTTCATCCCAAAGTTTAGGATGCTTGCTGCAATAAGCACGAAGAAGATGTACCACTGTACGATTTACCACCTCTGTCTGACCATCTGTTTGCGGATGAAAATCTGTGCTCTTTTTAAGCTTGGTGTCCATGAGTTCCCACAAACTCGACCAAAAACTTCCAACAAATCGAGAATCTTGATCAGAAATAATGGACTTAGGCAAACCAAAATGCACCCAAACATTTTGAAAGAACAATTGTGCCGTTTTTTCTACTGTTACCTGCTTAGTACAAGGCATCAAAATACACATCTTGCTAAAACGATCAACCACAACATAAAGATAATCATGACCTCTTCTCGACATAGGTAAACCACCAACAAAATCCATGGAAATACTTTCCCAAG
>ML779361.1:150306-181064 GCA_009831015.1 Picea engelmannii
TCAAGCTTTAATGAAGGAATTTGCGAAGGAGTTTTACCATGCCCCTTTGGAGAATTCGGAAGATGTTTCGAACTGGTAGAAGAAGAAGAAGAAGAAGATGATGGAGGAGAGGGTGGTGGAGAAGCACCATTCCCTCCATTTCCGCCTGGAGTTTTGTCACCACTGCCTCCCTTATGCATTGAAGGATTGGAGCCTTCACCCTGTGACAATATGTTCCTTTCCATCAAGATATTCATCATCTCTCTCAGCTCCATGACAACCTCTCTGAGATCTTCATTTTCGGCCGGAACACATTCATGACTTTCTGCACGAGCCATGCTTGGTGAATGTCTCTCTGAAACTTGCGGTGAATGAATATGCTTCCTCCTTGTCGGATGAGAACTTGGCTCCACAAGTTGACCTTCTCCTCTTATGAGTTTCAACCTTGTGAGCATCAGAAACAAAACTTTCAAACAATCAAGTCTTCAAAACCAGTGCTCTGATACAAACTTGATCTAAAAATGAAGAAGACTTGAAAAACTTGAAAATTATTGCAAGTGAATGTTATGTGTTTAAAGAAAATGGATAAGTTTGCAACACATAGATTAAAGGATTACTTATGAAAATTACACATAGACAACAGCATAATCATTGAACATAAACACATAAGCACAACAATTGATAAAGGAGTTCACCCCTCTCTTGGGCTACATCTCCTAGTCTAGCTTCCAATGGATCATTATTATTAATTGCTCAAAAAGTGATCAAAAACATGTCTTACAATGCTCAAACTGACAAACCAACTGCTCTAATGGCTTTAGCGTGTCCCAAAACCCATGTCTGGGCTCTTTCGACACCTCAATCGGTCGAAAAATCAAGAAGTTATAACTCCTGGAAGTCCCCCTCTTCAAGCTTATTGTCTCTGCATCTACAAAACACACCCTTCTTCATTGAACCTGACTCACACGCATTTTAAAGCGTGAAAACCCAGCACCGGGCGCAACCGCACCAACGGTGCCAATCGTAGGATGGTTAAGGGCGTGCCAGCCCCTAAACGCCTAGGCACCTGGGCATATGGCGCACGTGACCGCGCTCAAAGGCAAAAAGTGGTTAACGGTTACAAAACCGTGTAACTCCCTCGCGCTCCAGGTCGTGGGCATATGTAGTATGTAAAAACCATGGGCTATATGTTATAACCCACGTGCCAACGATCGCAATGTGTTATGGTCATATGTGTTAAACCAAAACCACGGGCCGGGGCTAAGCCCCGACCCGACCCCCGCCCATTTATACAATTATACGACTTTATAAATATTGCAATTGGTTTTATGTTAAGTCATATGGTGTGGGTGCATTGGTCGGACAGTTATACAAAGGAATTACATAGTGGGGGAGGTCCGGGGGTTGAACCCCATGGACTCCCATAGTTTTTACACAACAACCATAAACCAAACAACGAGTGACACGTGGCGCCCATGGATTGGGCCACATGTCCTCATACCATTTGCCACCCAATGGACATGTGTCATCTCTGGATTCGACAACTATCAACCAACGAATGTTTTCCACATCACTTATGTACGGTCGTACGGTCCTGCCACGTCATACCGTACGGACTGTACAGACTTGTATAGTCAGCATCAAAATTTTTGTTTGTTTGTCTTGACGAACAAAACGTGATATCTTCTCCATACGGAGTCCATTTGACAAAGTAAATATACCGTCGAAATCAGGAAGACAAGACGGACGCAATGGCACTGATTTCATTGCATTCTGAGCACCTTGAAATTTGAGAAAAATTTGATCCCCTGATAAAAAATGGACCCTGAAGAATGACTATTTGTACTAGATATGCTTACTCAATTTGAGGAAATTCTCATATAAAGAGTGAATCCAATAATGCAAGTAACCCACACAAGTGGTGGACAATAAAAATATAATATTCACACTATCAATTTCCCATAGGACATGAGTACAATTGTCAATTACTTGCCTCACCAAATTGAGGACTTGGACATCTTTCTTGTGAGAAGGAACAACTCTTACCAAATATATTATGGTTTTTTTGTTAGTATATATCGTGTAATGTCAAGTTTGAAGTATAATTTAGAGCATGATTCTTTTTATAAGGATGTCCAACTAACCTAACCACAATTTCTTATTTTCCTATTGAACTTAAAAACATACCTCCCATGTTTCACCTTGTCACAAATAATATTCAAGAACCACAAAATAGCCACATAGAACTTCATGAGGGATACAATGCCTCTATTAACCCACAAGACTAGAAACCATTATATTTTGTATACATGCTCCCAAATTCATGTAGAGAGGTAGAAGAAATGAAGATCTACTTGCAATCTACAGATTACATATCCACTAATTCCATTGATTGACCACTTGTTGGTTTGTCACCTATCAATTAATACAACACAAGAGACTCTTTTTTATGGTCTTCCCCACCCCCTTCCCCTTAGGGTATACCATGTTCAAACAACCATGAATTAAGGAAATTGAAAGGAAATACTATGCTTCACAACTATTCAATTACCATGATAATATATTTGGTAGACATCCTAGATTTTGTTATTTCTTGTAAATTGTTATGATGTGCCATCATAGCCAAGCAAAAATTGTTGTATTTGTGAATAAAAACATTGCGTACAATTGGCCAACATATATTGGAGATCTTTTCCATCACTTTCAACACTACCTAACGACACACTCACAGAACAACTTATGCACTTTGACTCATTTCTCCATGGAACAAGATCATTATAAAACAAATCAAGGAATGAAATAATATATGTGATCACACAATTAGGCACTCCAACATTGTTATTTACACTTAGTGCAAGAAACACCAAATGGAATGATTTACAAAAGGTCATGACCGAAAAATCTCCATCTAATGAAAATGAGCAATGTGATTGGAGAATTCAAAACATTAGCATAAACCCACATCTAGCATATTTGTAAATGCACCATAGATTCACAATCTTTCATGAAGAGGTTTGAGAGAAATGCCTCGATGAAAAATAATACTAGTACAAGTTAGACATCTAACCCTATTTCCCACACTCTTGTTAAATACAACTCTTGTTTTCACATGCATCTTATTATAATTCTTGTTTCATGTTGGTATCAATGGAGACATATATGGTCCACCCATATTCATAGTTTCATATGGTTAGAAAATGCACAAGATATGAACACACTTCATTGGGAGGACCTAATTGGTAAATGCTACAAAATATTTATTTGATAAATATGTTATATCTTGAAACTCATGAGATATCCACCATAGGAATATCCAATTCCATCGCTCGATTCTTGATGATACCTACCTGCTAAGAACAATATAAATATTCTCATTCAATCCACTTCAATACTATGAGGAACTATTTAACCATGTTCAAAAACACACAAAATGCAATGAATATTCATATTTTCAAAAGAAAGGTTCCACCCTTAACTGTTGGTATAAAGTTCCATGGGAGTTTCATGCTACATCTACCATGTTCATTGACAAGCATGATCATAAAAAATACAACCATGCTCAAAATTATGAGAGATTAAACATCCAAAACTATGATATATTGACTTCCAACATGTTCTCTCTCATCCTGTTGGGATAAAGTACATTTCCAAGTATCCAACTAAAGAAAAGGAAAAATCAGAAAGTTATCACCATATGCAAACCAAAATCTCCCAAGTTGCGGCTACACAGGACCCTGTTGTAATTGCAATTCAAAATTTCTTTACAAAAACTATTGTTGAACATGATTTAGGATCATAAGAAACATGCCATATGATAAAAAAAAACTTCACTTAACAATTTGTAGTCAATAATTCCATGCTCATAAAAAATACAACCATGCTCAAAATTATGAGAGATTAAACATCCAAAACTATGATATATTGACTTCCAACATGTTCTCTCTCATCATGTTGGGCTAAAGTACATTTCCAAGTATCCAACTAAAGAAAAGGAAAAATCAGAAAGTTATCACCATATGCTAACCAAAATCTCCCAAGTTGCGGCTACACATGACCCTGTTGTAATTGCAATTCAAAATTTATTTACGAAAACTATTGTTGAACATGATTTAGGATCATAAGAAACATGCCATATGATAAAAAAAACTTCACTTAACAATTTGTAGTCAATAATTTCTTTCCTTGAATGTGATTCGAAATATTTTAGGCATGTCCCACTTGATGCAAGTGACACTCTTTTTGCACCAAGACTCAATGACACATACATGAAATGGCCTATTTATATAGATCCATTTCCACTTATTTATGTTTCAAGAACTTGGTCATTTGATTCTCTTCAGACAAAGGAAAAGTGGAAAAAAATGGAGCACACCATGATTGTCCATGTTTTTCACCAATACTTTACAATTCCTTCTATAGATTCAGATTGTTATATCCTCAAGGGTTAGCTCAAGAAGCCTTGAGCCAAATGTGAGATATCTCCCCTGAAGTTGGGGAGGTCAAAATTTCAACTTCCTTAAACCCCTTGAGGTTTGGATCCATACTTAGGGTCAACGGTTACCTCGTTTACCATGCATGGATCATGGGGAACTACTCGAAGGTTTTTTCAGATGATGTTTTCCCTAGGAAAAAAAATATTTAGATTTTTATTCCAATTTTTATTGGAGCGATATCTTTATCTACAAAAATTTTAATAGTATTCCCATTTACATTGGTTTCTTCAACTAAGAAATTATTGAAAATTGGGAACAAATTAAAAAACTCATCTAATGCATGACATATTAACTAAAAACTTGAACAACCTCCAAACAATGATCCTGTAGATATTCTTGATGATGAAATTCATGCCAAATGTCGCATAGAATTATATGAATGGGAAATTCTATCTCAAATCCACTCTAGCAACACCATCCAACTTAGTGACCTAAACATGCTTGGTCATCGTGACTTTGACAACAACCATGATTGAAACTATTCCTTTATCCTTGTATACTTACTAGAGACAATGACACATTTCATAAACTTCAATTTCTTAAACCACCAATTTCAACATGTTCAGTGTTAACTCTTCCATTCCCCCTTCACAAGACTCCTTATCCCCGCCCAACACTTAGCTTACAACATTGTTCTAACCCACTTTTCAAAAAATGAAAACAACCCTACACTAAAAATGATCATCCACGATTCTATGGGCATATCAAATTCATACTTAATTGGATGCATTAAAGTGCACACCTAATAACCTCAATCAAGAAAATCAATCCCTTGCTACTACTTTATGTGATTAGTGTTGTAGAGGCCTTTATTATACAACACAGTTGAATGCTTGTTCTAATTTGAAAACTTGCATCCCATTGAACATTACAATAATTCCTTTATTGTAAGTCAACTCTCTTAGTACTTTACTTTTGTTATTCCAAGGTCCAATTTGTCACTTTCAATCACAAAGGTTGTCTTGGATTTTTTTAATTTTCATACACTTGAAGGGGAGGTTTCCTTTTTCTAATTTTATGAGTTTTGTTCAAACCATTGAGAAACGAAGTTGCATTTTGAAATCTAATTGACGTTCCTCTGTGATGTGTCGTATTTGAACTAACAAAGGTCCTCAATTTTCCTTGGAGACAATTTTTCGTCCTTGATTTGCAAGGAATGCTGATTATAAGTTCATATATTTTCCATGTCTTTGATCCAAAAGATATGAAAAATAAAGGTGATGACATTTTGCAATGGTAGACTGTGAGTCCTTAGACAATCACCAATTCTGAGATCACCTTCTTATGAGTTGTCATCCTTATCTACTGATGAGGTATCATCCTTATCCACTAACGAGTTTTTAGTGAGATCTATATGTAGGGGTGGTCAGATACATGCACTATAAATTAATATCATTGGATGAATACATGTGTTGAATATGTTTTTTTCTGCCAATTCTTGTCTTGTGTTGTGCTTTGTGTTACACATTATTTTAGTCATACCTATGACCATTAATGATGTAAACCTATCTGTTTCCTTCAGAGGGGTCAGTGGCCTGAGTTCTTGAAGAAAGAAGGGAGAAGAACTCTTCCTGAGAAAAGAAGTTGCATTTTCGTTTGTAAAAACCCTATTAAAGAGGATGTTCACAGGTTTCTATATAGGCAGGGTGCGGTAATGACCGATTATCACAGGTTGCACCATAGTTGGGTTGCGAGAGGTTCGCAGGCTGCTCTATAGGCAGGGTGTGAGAATTCTTACACGTGGGAAAAATGAGCGTTTTCTCGAATCTTCTAGAAGGAGAAACTTCCATGGTGAGGTGGCATCTGAATGGTTTGGATCTTACTCACTTTCATGATTTAGTGGGATCATTCTAGCCTCCTCACCTTATCCTCTTCAGCTTATAAAAGGAGAGGAGCTTTCATGGAGAAGGGCTAAGTTGGATTTGGCTTGGGATTGTTAGCTTGGTTAGAGTGGCTTTGAGATTTGCTTTGTCAAGATAGATTGTGAGTAGCTATCAGATCCATGGTATCAAAATTCTTGGAATGAAAGTGTGTGGGGAATGAAGGAAAGTTGGAAGGGATCTTACGACATCAAGGCCATGGTTGTAATCTCTCTTTCACATTCAATATGATACAGTAATATGATTCTTTCCTATAAAGATTGTTGTGTTTTATTGTATGATTCCTTGATCACATACATAGGTTTATATTGAGTTTATGCTATTGCTATCACTTTGGTTGGTTGCGTTCTTTTGTAGGTTCATCATTGTATGAGCGTTGGAACGGAGCTAGGATGGCGATGGCGAGAGGAAGCGATATTTAAATGGTATGTCACCCATCCCTCTTTAGTTAGTAAATTCAATATTTAAAACTTAAGGAAAGCGTCATGTTTTGGTGTGTTTTGTTCTATATCTAGGTCGATCTAGGGAGATCAGTTAGTGTCTGCACCTACAGATTTATCCGATAAAGAAATTGGTGACCATACTGGGGATCTAATTGTTTCCTAGTTAGTCTAGTTTCCCTTCCTTTGATTTCTTGTTTTTTGGTTTCTGAGTCTGTGGGACATCCATCCAGAGTCTCTGGATCTAGAAGTTCACTTAGATTCCTAGTCCTTTTTCAAAATTTTAAATCTAACTGATCTCCCTCACTGACACTAAATTTTAAATCCATCCAGAGTGTCGGTAGGTGCGGACACTAGCGAGTAAGATCCAAACCATTCGGATGCCACCTCACCATGGAAGTTTCTCCTTATAGAAGATTAGAGAAAACGCTCATTTTTCCCACGTGTAAGCATTCTTGCACCCTGCCTATAGAGCAACCTGCGAACCTCTCGCAACCCAACTATGGTGCAACCTGCGAGAATCAAGCATTCTCGCACCCTACCTATATAGCAACCTGCGAACATCCTCTTTAATAGGGTTTTTACAAAGGAAAATGCAACTTATTTTCTCAGGAAAAGTTCTTCTCCCTTCTTTCTTCAGGAACTCAGGCCACTAACCCCTCTAAAGGCAACATATAGGTTTACATCATTAATGGTCATAGGGATGACTAAAATAATGTGTAACACTTTGTCTATTTCTTAACATGGTATTACAACTATTGAAAATGTGTTGGGTTGAGTGAGTTATGAGCATGTAGCTTAGATTCCTTCACTCTTGTTTCTCCAAATCCCTGCTTATGGGTGGCATCTATAGTAGATTCCCATGGTAGGGTGGAAAATTGCTTGTACACAACCAATTTTTTGGACTATATTATGTTAAAACATAAGTTCTCTATTTGTTTCTATGAGTATGCAATTTAATGGTATTCAATATTTATCTCCTCTATTGCATATTCCCTGTCTTTGTCCCATCCATTCAAGGGATATAATAAATAAGAACCTTATTTCTTTTCAATGATTCTAAAAAAGGGTAATATTCTAGGTTTTCTAAAACAAGACCAATTATATCTTCTCACTCATTAAAGAGTAACTCACTAAGGTTGACACTCGAAGAACCAATAAGGAAGGATGAAACAATAAGTAGAATTGGATTTCAATTTGTCTCTCTACCTTACTTTCATTTTTATGGTGGGGGGAGGGGTTTGGTAAGGGCCACATGTCTTGATGTTAAGTTGTATATATAGAAAGATTATTTCTTGTGTTGGATTATGTCTAGTTATTTTAATGAATGTGATACTTCATTGACATATGTTTAAACCATTCCAAGACTATATGGAAGGCCATCCCTACTTTGATATAGTGAAATGGTCTATTGAGGGACAAAATTTTAATGGCTTAGGAATGGCTACCTATCCCATGGTTGGAAGTCTTTAGGATGGGGACACCACAAATAATGGCATGTTGAATATGTACATGTGTTTCAATGTATGTGGAATGGAATCCTTAGTATGATCATGTGTATTTATAATTTACTTACTCAAGTCACCCAATGAGTTTACAAAAGTGATCCTCAATCCTATACTAAATCCTTAATGGGTACAAGAATTCAACCAATTACTCGTATCACTCCATACATAGTCTATGCAAAGAATATGAACCAAGAGATAATAATTAAACCTCAACGCAACTAGCATAACAACATATCCCTTGACTACTTTAGCTAATACTTATTCTACATCATGATTAAAAAAAATGAACATAAATAATAAAAAATAACATTAAGAAAAAAACCTCTAAAATCTTAGAATAAAACATAAATGAAAAGAGGATGAGAGGTGAACATTTATATGCTTGGGTTAAGGTGTCAAATATTCCCTTAACATTCTACTAACTTTGACAACCTCTTCCTAATTATAAGACGTAAGTTATGTATGAGGTATTTGTTTTCTCTTTATTACCATTTATTTTAATGGTATCCATATTTTGTATTGATCAAATGAGGAATTACCTCGGGAATGATGCCATTAGACACAGACTCAATCCTAAGGCCAACTAAGGAGAAAAAATAGCACACGCTAATTAATCTAGGAGTCAAGCATGCAAACAAACTTTCTCAAAATGAAGCGCTAGTTGGTGATGGAATCCAACATCGCAGGATCGATGTGCGAAGGGGATGAGTTTTGCGGGTGGGAAATTTACGTTGACAATACTCTTAAATAACTAATTCTCTGGTGCAAGTTACCTCACCGAGTAGTGGGAAACCCTCCAAGGAGTCCGAGTGAGTGTAGCCAACGTCGATCCTAGGTACAACACCGCCTTCCCTATGTTGTCACCTTGGGTATGAATTCTAAAAGATTAACACCTCTATGGTACCATCTACTATACCAAAGCAGAGGTGGGACAATCAACAATCGACACCAATACCAACAAAGTAGGGTTGATTACTTCGTTGGCCCTAATGCAATCTCGTGCTTGACCCTTTTGTTAGAATGGCTTCCTAAAGTCAATGATATAACAACTGGATTTCACTCCCCAACTCAAAGCTTTATGTTTGTTTAGTAGATTTGGAAAGTTGTTCTCACAATCCTATTCCAAATCTCTACACCTAAGCTAAGATGGGTTTCAAGAGCCCTAGAAAATTTTCTAGATAAATTTTAACTAGCAGTTGATTTTAGGCTATTGTTACTCAAAGGAGTGGTCATGAAACTGATGGCATTTCAACTCAACTCTTAAACCATGCAAGAGGAAAATGAAATGCAAGAATTTCAACTTCGATGAAAACTAGCAATGGGAAGGAGCAAGAGGTTTTAAGAAAAGAAATAATTTCTTGATAGATTACTATGTGTGCACTTCTAATGACAAAAAGTAATAGTTAATTATCTAGATAAATGGAAGCAAAATTACCCAAATTTAAAAAATACCATGCAAATATCATAGTTCACTTAGTGCACCTATACAACATTGAATCAAATGCCATCATTTCTAACATAGTAAACTTTTATGATTATATAGACCACCATACACATCTTAAATACTCATAAGGATCACAGGGGCTTCACCTTGTTGACCAATATCTTATCATGTTCATTCATAAAGGGTTTTTTTTAAATACGAACCCACATGTTGTGAATAAATGTGTTTGCATCAAACACTGAAAAGGACAATGTAATAAAGAAAAAATGATACAAATCCTTGTTTCATAAGAGGAATTCCACATAAGGATTTAAATTTTTTATGTTCTCTAGAATTTCTTAACCTTGCCAAGACATAAGAGGTGTAAACATGTTGATCTTAGTACCCAAGAAATCTACGTTCCTACAAAAAAAAGGTTAACAAATTTCCTTAAGTAGGGAAGGGATAGTGACAACAATTACCATGAGAGCACAATAATCAAGAAAATGTTAAAGAGAGAGGAGACAAGAGGTGAGAGGATACCACACTAGGGTTGAACTAGTGAAGGAAAAAGAGGTGAGAGGAAACAACTATTATGAGGGAGGGTGAAATTTGGAAATGCTAGCCTACAACTAGTGAGGGCATTAGAGGTGGAATTATCTTGAGGTGACATGAATGAAGACATGACGTGATGATGTTAAAAGGAACCACCAAAGGCGTTGATGATGGTGAGGTGATATTATCAATATTTTGGAAAGGAACCATTGAAGGCACTAATATTAATTGTAAGGTGACAATAGTGAGGGATGTGCCAGTTATTCTAGAAAGGCACCATTGAAGGCATGAGGTGAATATGTTAGCATGGGGATGGAAAAGGAACATAAGGAAACAAAGTTAATTAATCACCATCAAAGGTAGGAGGAGAGCGTTGAGAGGAAGAAAATTTCATGGAAATGAAGGTGACCTTATAGCTATAGGCTACAGGATGCAACCGCCAAACATAACCTCTTAGGGAATATAGCAAGGGAGTGGTGACTAGTCTCAACTAAGGAATGTTGTCTTGAATTCAACCCTAGTCAAGAAAATGAAGTAAAGGGAGACAATAAAATATGAATGGATTGAGGAAATAGGTGGTCAATAAGAGAAAAGATAAGACAAGGAAGAGAGGAAAACATTTCCTTAGGAATCTTAAGGATAAGGTAAATAAGAGACATGAATAATAAAGGTATGATAGCTATGATTAGGGGACTAGACAAATGGAAGGGGGGAAGAAAACAAGGAGAGTAGGTGTTACCCTAAGAATATCAAGGTGATAATGGAGGAGAAAGAGATGGGTAAGACTACCTAGAAATAACCATCAAATGGAAAGGTAGTAGGATGGTGTTCCCTACAAATAAGGATAGGAATTTCTACCTATGGGATCTTGGATGAAAAAGAGAAAGAAGGGGTAGATTCCATGGATGAAGGAGGAAGGATCTATTGTAAAGGAAGAGGTTCCAACATAGGAAAATTACAAGGAAGAATGTCACTTGGTCATTGAGGGATTGTGTGAGCAGGATGAGGCATCGATGTAATATTGGTAACTAAATGGATACCACCAATTGTAGTCAAAGTGTGCTAGAAAGGGCTCATTATATAAGTTTTTAGAGGCCATGTTAATACTACCTATGAAATAGGATGAAGTCTTGATGGGATCAAGAGGCACATCATCCCACTACTAGGTTGGGGAAATACTCCAAATGTATATAATTTAGACTTAGATTTGGGTTGAGAAGGAAAAGTGTTAAGTTGAGAACATACATTTTGTTTCATAGAAGTGTCTTGTTGATATGAAATATCTTGTATTAGGGAAGTTCCATGTCGAGAGGTAGAATATTGTTTTGGGATTATATATTGTCAGATGCAAGATGTACTAAGATGGATTATATATGGTTAGGTACTAACATGCTATGTATCAGATGCAATATGTAGAAATGATGGAGGAACTAGTGAGAGCAATGGATCCACTTGCTAAGAGTGGGATGCAAGGTGGTAATAATGATGGAGTATCCAAAAAAGGAATGATGGATTATCCAACAAAGGTAATAATGATACATGTTGGTTGCTTGGTACAAATTGTAAGTGTTTTGCGTTACAAATTTAATTAGTGTGCACCCTTACTTGAACATGTATCAACATACCAAGCATACCCCAAAGGATAGTAATGGATAAGGGTTCCATATCATGGTATAACCCTTAACACATTCATACAAACAAACCAATGATGAGATTTTTCTCAGTCATGTAGACAGTTTCATTCACCTGTTTCATCAAACAGTTCATATGCAACCTTATATAATCAACTTGACGCTAGAAACAAATATAAAATTTAAAAACAAATCTCTAAATTTATTCGCATAACAAAGAATGTTTATTTCCAAGCGTACACCACTTGCTAATGTGAATATAAACCATCTTGAAAACAAATATTCCTAAGGATTTTGTGTGAATCTAGAAATTTTCATTGAGACATTTATTCAAACAGGATTTTGTGTGAATCTAGGAATTTTCATTGAGACGTTTATTCATAACCCATATTTAGGAAGTGTGTTTCAATGTCATGTATCTTGGTCTCCAAGCATAAAACACATCCAGAGGGTTGAGTTCCACCATGCCAAAATTGCTCTGATACGCCCAAAACTTAAACCTCTAACCATCAATATTAGTATATGTCAAGGGGTGATGGTGGAAAGCGATTTTAGAAAAGAAGACAGGAGATCAATGCTTCATAAGGGTTGAAATTTCTAGCTTCAACCATTATAACCAAACTCAGAGCAACTTTATAATGAACCAAATAATTCATTCACTTGAGCATCCATAATAAAGGAAAAAATACCGATTTTGGCGGCATTGCTTGCAATATCGCTTGCTCAAACAAAGAGAGAGCAAGGAACATAGTTGCTTGTCGACATCAAACTAATCACTTGTCGGCATCGAACTAGTCGCTTTTCCTCATAGAGGAGAACGTTTTTGATGTGTTGACAAATCCTCTCACTGTACATAAGTTCAATTATTGTAAGAGCTCAATGGGAATTCTAAAACATGTATGTGGACGTGATCTTGAAGTCGAATATGTGTCCCATTCGAACACACAATGTCGTGATCTGAGTTAAACACGCTACCGTTGCACCACATATCCACCTATTTAACATATTTTGTATTGTGTTAAATCTTGTTGTTTTGTTTCTTTGCAAAATTTATAGGATATATGTATATTGTTGCAAAATTTGTGTTTAAAATCATATTTCACAGTCTTATCGCATAGACTAAGAAAAAAACAATGGGTGGAACAAAACCCTAGCTCCAATGGAGAAAACCAAAACAAATTTTCAACGATCCGAGTCTACAAGATCTCGCAAACATAATGTTGCACCTACTGCTAACGGCTCCACTTTTCCTAGTAGCACATCAAGAAAGGGTTTACATAGCTCTCTTATAACACCCTCTTGTTTGGCCTCCATGCTAAAAGTATCAATGCCATACCTCGTTGTGCCTGCAACAACTCTTCCACAAGCTTGTTGCAGAGGCAATGACCCTGCACTTGAAGACATAGTCTTCACAACAATGACCATAATTTTACTTGTATGTGACAAGCACTTCATAGAGAGATATGGTATACTAATGAGAAGCCTTGCTTCTTTAGAGTCTTAGACTTCGTCTAAGAATAGAGGTATTATCCTCGTGTCTAGAAGCTCTACATAGTTTTTCGATGCAAACATCGTCATTCATCTCTTTCCTAGATCCTTATCTAGATTGTCAAACTCTTATTTTACTAAGGGGCTCGGTGCTTTCCCCATTGAAGCCAAACGAATAGATGCTAGAGAAAAGCCAAAAAAATTCTATATTAAAGTAATTCCATAAAACCGACCTCTTATTTTCTTCCTCAAAGCATCCCATGCTTTGGAATTTCTCTATATGTTTTGAAGTGTTTAGATAGCTCCAAACTTCTATGTGGCAAAAACATAGAACCCAAATAAAAAAACACTTCAAAACAACAACCAACAACCAGCTATAAAAATAAAAAATCAAACAATGCTACCATCTGCCAAATCCACAAGCACTTAAATCAAAGTGAGAAAAATGCATATAAAATAAAAATCCGTTTGCCATATCTAAAATAGTATGTATCCATACACACTTCGATTAAAAAAAAATTCATAAAAAATTGCATATGGGGCTAAAACATTGTTGAATTCAAGCAGCGACGATGCTATGACCGACCCAACTAGATAAAAGTGAGGCATTCCATCAATATCCGTGGGATTCATTATATTTCCTTCCACAAGAGTTTTTATCGCTTCAGTGTCCATTTCCTTGAACGTGTTTATCAATTTAATCGCTTCAGTCTCCATTTCCTTGAACGTGTTTATCAAAATCCCCGTGACTTCCCACGGGTGCGAGAAATGGTGCAGTATCCAGTAAAAGGCTTCATCGGACCAGTCCTTTCAGTTTAAATGAAAAAAATAGTTGTTTGTATGTCTCATCTAATTCATAAAATTAAATATAAAATTAAATATATGTATGTGTTTTGATACATTTTTATCTACTCTACTGTTTAAAGTCTAAATGAAAAAGAACGGTTGTATATATATCTTCGTCTATTAAATATATGTATGTTTTTTGATACCTCTCTATCTATTCCACTTCCAAATGTCTAAATGACAGAAATAGGTGAGTGTATACTTTCATCTAATTCATGAAATTAAATATATGTACGTGTTTTGATATGAAAGCATCGTTTTTTGATATGAAGGCGTTTTTTGCTGGAATTTTAAAATATAAAATAATGACGCACCAATAAATTGAAAATAAAATAAAAAAGATAAAAAAGTTTTTTACATACATATTCTATTACAGGATTATTATAAATTGTTAAAAATTCAAAACATTTATATTAATTAAAAATAAAATAAAATAAAAATGGAAAAAACAAGCCCTTTATTTTAAACCATTTAAACTACTTACATTACAAATAAAAGTCATGACCAATTTACTTTTATTAATCTTTAAAAAAATATTGAAAAAAAATTCAAAATTAACAAAAAAAAAAATCAAATAAAATTGCATTTCAAAAAAATAAAATACACCCTTAATATAAATTAATAATAAAAAAATATTTTTCAAAAATTAATTATAAATTATATTAAAAATAAATATTATTTATATAAATTATAACCTATTATATAAAAAAAAATTCATAGATTCTTATTTCATCTCACTCTAAAAATATTATAAATGAAAAACATTACAAAACTTACAATATTGTGTCGTAAATGAGAAACATTACAAAACCTACACTATTATGTCATAGACTCATAACAAATTAAATGATGATCATAATTATAACCTATTATATAGAGAAATATAAATGAATTTTATTAGATTCATAATTCATAATTCATCTCAATGTAAAAATATTATAGATGAGAAACATTACAAAACTTACAATGTTGTGTCATAGATGCATAAATATTAAATGATGATTATGATGTTAGGATATTGTTAAAATATTGCACACAATATCATGTACGTAGAGTATGTTAAGAATTACAATTTTGTTAAAGTTGAAATCAAATTTGTTTTTTATTTCATCCCTACATTCATAATATACTTTTTCTTTATTGGACAATTTCATTCCATATTATTTTAATATTTTTAGAATTAATATTATATAATAAAATATTTTAATTATTAATATTTAAATTTGTATCCATCAATTTTAATTTATAAATATAATTAATTAATTATATTTTTATATTAATAAAAAATTACATATAATAATATAATCAATGCATCATAACAATAAATATGTCATGTGAACCAGTAACTTCAAAACAATATTTAATAAAAAAATTCCATATAACTAATACAATTAATACATAATGACAATAAATGTCACGTATTCTTATCATATCAAAATGTACATATTTATTTTGAGTCTATTAAGATTTAGACGTCTTTTCAAAATATATAGTTCTATTACCAAATTTACAATTCTATAACCATTTCTAAATTCATGTATAGTTCTATAACCATTTTAGAATTAGGTTTATCACCAATTTTTAAATAAAATAATTTTATTGAGATATTTTTATAATTTTTATTAATAATATTAATATAAAAATAATCCTTAATTTACTTCAACATTTTTATTGGGAAGTTAGAAAGTATACTAATTATTATTATTTGTTAAAAAACATTTCTGTATAAATCTAATTTAGTTAATATGATACATTTAAAAGTTTAGTATACTTAATATAAAATATGACACTATAAAGAACAAGTATCATTGTAGTGGTGATGTCCCTACCGAAAATATTTTATATCGACCATATATCGTGGTTCCATGCTTGTTTTATCAAGGTCCTTATAATATGTTGTAAGAATATCATGAGTGATGTTTCTAGAAACATTTTTTTTTTCGCTCAAAACCAAACCTTTCTACTGAGATTGGAGCACTCATTCGGCCCCATTATGCGACACATACTCTGCAATTTGAAAACACCAATAATATAGTTGAGTATGCAACTATATTATCGAATGGAAATGTGTAACTTTATATCTGGTTATCGTACAAATAGCCTTAATGATTTCTTAGCATAGTTTTTGCAATCTTCCATCAAACACCAATGAGCTCAGGGCCCTCTGCTAATTTTGGTCCGACCTCTAATTGAATCATTCTCAAGACCGTCTCGTTTGTGATAGAATTATATGCTACATAAGCACAACCCGTATTCATGCGATCGATCACTGAAATCGAACTCATCACTGCTGGATATTGATTTACAATGAATTTTCTGTGACTATTGCTTATTAGGCATCGCTACTGATTCATCTCCAAGTGGTACTAAGACATTTCTCCACATTAATTAGGAGAAGCGAATATCGCCCCTAAAGGGGATCTAATGAAAGAACTAAAAGCGACATCCAATGTTTTGCTCTTAAATGCAGTTTTCTTTTTTCTACTATTAAATTCATTTCTATATACTAGTAAGCATCCTAGCCATCACCTCGTTCAATTATATACTCACCCTAATTTTTCTCATCGGCATGACAAGGGAGGAATGATAAGCCCATAATAGCTTAGGGATGATTACCAGCCCAACATCGTAGCGTAAAGGAGGTAGAGATGAAAACTTAGTATAGTGTCTGTGGTTGAAGCTCCCTTTAGCATTATTACTCGGGTTTTTTTTCTTTAATTAAAATAGAGTTGCATGATGGTAATGTATCTATGCTTTAAAGCTAATATTTAGTCGAGAAGGAGGGAAAAATAAGGATTGGCAAACAAAGGAGGATAGACTTATGACTAGTTCAGTACATTATAGAGAGGAAAGCCAAGGTAGAGGTGGAATTGAAGAAACGGATTGAAAGCCAAGTGTAATGTATTGAAATCCAATAAATAACCTCTTACGACAAGCTTTATTTAAATAGGAGTCAAGTGAATCCTTTTAACGAAGGTTAAGGTATATATACATCTCTTCCCTGCTGCCTTAGAGAGGAGCTTAGGTGACTTGGGGGGCATCTATGGACATGATATATCACTTTAGGAGCCCTTTTAAATGACCAACAATAGATTTCTACATGGTTGTGTATAATGTCCTATGGCTAAAATGGTAGTTTCTTTTACGGTTAATTTTCTTTCTGCGTTTAATATCCAGAATTCCAAACAATAAGTAACAAGATTGATCACTGTAGAGATTACATGACCATTTATTATAGATTTTTTGTGGACAAATATCATGGTGACAAGAAATATAAACCAGTAAAGGTAAATAAAGGAAAACTTCAAGGAGACCAAATGATCAAGATGCAAGACACAAGTAAGTTGAGAGCATAGAAGGTAAACAAAGGAAAACCTCAAGGAGACCAAATTATTAAGATGCAAGACACAAGTAAGTTGAGAGCATAGAATAAAATACAAGTACATTCCACAATTCTCCTGATAAATTAGAGTTTAGAAAGTGATTACATTGTAATGATTAAGAGTGAAGCCACAAGTACTGGGAATAAGGGAAAGCAAATAGGAAAATAGTGCAAAATACATTGTTCAGTTGGAAATGCCAAAAACACACTCTCCAAAAACCCTTTGTCCAACTTCAAATATGCTATGGAAACTCTCTTTATGCTATGTGAAGAAAGAGTGCATCTGTAAATTCCAAAAACACACTCTCCAAAAACACATTGTCCAACTTCAAATATGCTATGGAAACTCTCTTTACACTATGTGAAGAAAGAGTGCAACTACAAACTATGTGAAGAAGGAGTGAAAAACGTTTATTTATAAGATGCAATGTGCATTTGAGCATTTTTTCCCAACACTTTGTAGGGTTTATTTATTTATTTTAGATTTAGTAAGTACCTACACCCCTTTTGGATTTTTTCTTGAATTAGTTTTGCATTTTTTACTTGAACATATTTTCCAACTTGTTCCTGATAGAAAACACCCAAACCATGGATTATAATAAAACAAATAAAGAAGTGAAATCGTTGAGTTCTTTCCTATTTTAAGTTGTTGTACACATTACTTCCCCATTCATTCCAGCGACCTAAACTTCCATATTGGTGCTAGTGGTTATAAAATTATGGTAGACCAATTATGAAACACATCAAGCATAGGTAATAGTGACTCCATTTTTAATATAGAATTCTTACTCATATTTGTTGTTTATATCAAAGTGTGACCAGAAACAAAGTTATACATAAATAAACAATTTTAAAAACTTATGGTTGATTTTATCACATAAAGTTGTCAAAGGTTGTATGTGTTTGTTGTGAAAACCCAAGTCTGCACCCCTACTCTGCCTCTCTCTTTTCTGCACACCATTCCTAGTATTTTTCCCCCTTCTGGTTGATAAAGTCAATTCCCCTTTTCGATCAATGATTTGGTTTTCCTTAGCGTCTTGCTTGACTGATCCTCAGCTCAAGGTTTTTCTGTTTTCTTTAAAGGATGAACACATATCGTGATTTTGGTCGAATTATTGGTCATCTTGTTTTCCATTGATTAATCTCACAACATGCCGTCAAAGTCCTTTGTTTGCGCGGGTATCAACCTTATGCACAAAACACAACATTTAAAGAAGCCCATTTCGGGATTAAAATGTAAGCAGTGGTCGGGTTCAATTTTCAATGACGAAGATCCCAGGAGCAGTTCATATCCGCGGCTCGTGTGTATTTAGCAGGTCAAAGTTGCATGGAGTCTAGCGCTAGACAAAATCCCCAGAGTTAAATATCAAGTTCCACGCGTCCTTTCAGATCAAACAGTCATTATTTACTTAGAGAATCTGGGCTTCGAGAGTTTCATCATCTTGACTCCTGATTTCATCCGAAGTGTTTTCTCCCAGAGTTGCAGATCAAGTACCACGCGTCCTTTCATATCAGACGATCATTATTTACTTCGGGAATACAGGCTTCGGGAGTTTCAGCATCTCGACTCTGATTTCATTTGGAGCATTTTCTCTCAGAGTTAAAGATCAAGTGTCGCATGTCCTCCTCAGATTAACGGTCGTTGTTCACTTCAGACCTCCATCTCTACACGCAGACCGTCCCCGAGCTCATAAGTGCCAAAGTAGGTGGTAGTCATTAGTTTAGATATGTGGCACTCTCATCATGCATGACTCTTGGCACCCATCTGTTAGAGACATGTGGAATCCATTTAGTGCTAACACATGGCACTCATTTGAATCATTTTTAGACATATCTTCAAACTCATTTTCGAGTGACACATGTCACCACTCCGTCCGTAACATGTCAGCATAGTAACTCCAGGTCACCCCGTTAGGTGCAGGAGATCATCTTCTGGGAGGTGTTCTTGTTCAAGCGCCAAGATTAGCGCCATCTCCATGCACAGTTTTTAATGGATACTAGAGTTGGTGGGAGGATAAAATTTAGCGGTGGCGCTAAAAGTAGCAGGGTTTCCCAGATCGAATATTTGCACCAGATCGATGACCACGCTTCATTGCGGGGACACAACTTGATCGATCGATAAAATTCTTGAGAGGTCCCGCAATTGAAACCGTGGTATAGCAAAAGAGCTACGTGGCAAAAGGTGGTGAATTACGGGCTCAAAAGTGGTGTGAGTTCAAACCACTTTCGTCGGCCCCACAATCACGTGCTTATAAGAAATCCAATCCAAGAGAAGCGCGTGGCCACCCCCTATGCATTAAGCCTCTTTGCGATCCCAAGAAAAAAAATTTAATGAAGAAGGAGTGGTGGTTGAAACCTCGACTCACTCCATAAATAGAAGACATGGAAGGTCTGGAAGTGGAGACAGAACTTTCAGCCCGAGGTACCCCTATGGACAATTTTTTCTGCATCGCCATGTTGATCTGAGCTCGCGTCTGACAGGAGGATGAGTGCATAGTCTGAGAGAAGAATACAAAGACATAAATCCTTGAATGGGATGGCCAGATCACACTACTGGTAGTCGTGGACCGATCTGCGTATAAATAGATCAGTTCAAGATTTTGTTAGGATTGTCAACTGGTTGAGTAGAGCTCCCTATTTTGTAATATTTTGATGCCATAACTGTTCTCTGGTTATGTATCAAATTTGAGACTTTCGCATAAATAGAAGTCAACTTCTTTCATCTCTTTGTTTAAACTGTGTTGAAACACGCAAGCATGGAGGATCTAGTTGAGGGTTGTGATTATATTGTAATGTAGGTTTGATTATAGTAGTGTCGTGACCAGTTTTAGTCAGCTTCCTTGTTATATTATTTCCCCTTAAGTTGAAAGGCTCGGGCATGGAGGATCTAGTTGAGTTGTTGTAGTTGCATCGTGATGTAGGTTTGATCATTATGTTACTGTGACATATTTCAGCGTCTGAAACTTGAGTTCAAGAATGCTCTTGAGCTTGAGTTTTTCTTCACCAAGTTTCTTGAAAGTTGGATGCCCATGGAAGAATTGTCCACCTTTCTCACTAAGTCTTCCTTCTGCCCACCCTTAAACTCAAATCACTAACTAAAGTTAATGATACCCTCCATTTCACCTCCACTCATAAAACCAACATCCACCAAACATTCTGATGGGTATTGGGCTTATCCTCTTGCAATCTGAGGGTGAATTTCAATGCTAACACTAATGGCGTCGTTTCCAGGGAACAAATTGAAGAAATTTTTCTGGGATAGAATGACAAAGAGATTTTGATTTTGAAGGTGCATCAGAGATCAGTAACTTGAATATTGCAAATTGCACCTGGAAACTCCATTGTTTCAGTTGTGTCCCCCAAAGGTAGACACATGAGGTATACTCTACAAATGCCTCTAGCAACACCTGAGTTTAACCCAAAGAAGATTATGAAGAAAGGAAATGCCTCTCAAGAAGGAATTTCAACTACTATACCATGTGACTCTCGTGATTTACATGATTCTTCTTTTAAAACTCCAGTAGTTGTATCTAATTCTCCTTTTATATCATCTGCTGGAGTTTGAGAAGTTTAAATTTTGGAATCTTTCCTGCTAAAATTCCCCCTTCTAGTCTTCAATTGGAAGGAGAAAGTTTTGAAACTCCTTTTTTCCTTGATATTGTAAAGTGGTTTAGACCCAGAAGCTTAGAATATTTTCCCACTTTGGGCTTTCCTACTCCTCCTCCTACTAAAGTTGTTGTATCCAAAGAGGGGAAAACTTATTTTCATTTGAAACCTATATCATTATCCCCCAACACTCAATCATTTCCACTTTCCCCTAGAAACACAGCTACAGTCGTACTTGTCCCAACTCCATCTCCTCCTGGTTCTCCTGTAGTCCACATCCCAATGGCAGGTGCTAATCCTCCTAGGGACATAATGGTTACCATAGTGGCTGCTAGATATGCCAATATTTTTTTAACTCAGCCTATGAATTCTCTACCATCCGAATACTACCTTAAGTACATGCCCAAGTTCACAAGGGACAAAAGAACACCTTTAAGCTTTTTATAGATTTGCAGATATTCAGCTCATTGAAAATGGAGATGTGTGGATGAGAGTTTTTGTACAGAGCCTTGATGGTGAGGCTAGGAAATGGTTTAGGGACTTGACTCCTAGATCTATTGATGGGATTGATGTTAAATTTGGCAACATCGATAGTCATTCTCCAATGAGAGGCCATATGGGCCACCCTGAGGCTAGCCAGGGAGATTTGGAGAATCGACTAGTCTTGTGAGGTATTGACAAAGGCCAGGGGGAACATACAACCTCTGTGAGTCAAACCAAAAGTCAGGACGAATGAGATGCTATGTGAGTCTAATGAAAAAATCAGGGGGGAATGTACAACCTCTGTGAGCATAGACAACCTAGTCCAAAAGTTAGGGGGAATGTACAACCTCTATGAGCATAGATAGACTAGTGCAAAAGTCAGGGGGAACATACAACCTTTGTGAGCCTAGTCAAGCCTTTTGAGCCATGAGAAAAGGTCAAGGCATCTAGCAAACGTTAGGTTGAATATTAAATTCCTATGATCTAGAAACAAACGATATTTCTAATATTACAAATGATATAAATGTATTGATCTAGTGTGTTGGCATGTGTCACATTATCCACAATGAACAGAAATTTGAATTTCCTTGTAAAGAGTCGAGTTGTAACTGAAGTCTCAAGTCTAGTTCTATTTTAGAACTAAAGTGTAATGTTGAGTTGTAACTGAAGTCTTAAGTCTAGTTCTATTTTAGAACTAAAGTGTAATGTTGAGTTGTAACTGAAGTCTTAAGTCTAGTTCTATTTTAGAACTAAAGTGTAGTGCTGAGTTGTAACTGAAGTCTTAAGTCTAGTTCTATTTTCAAGCTAAAGTGTAATGTTGAGTTGTAATTGAAGTCTCAAGTCTAGTTCTATTTTCAAACTAAAGTATACTAGTTTCAAGTCTAGTTTTATTTTCGAACTAAAGTGTAATGTTGAGTTGTAACTGAAGTCTCAAGTCTAGTTCTATTTTCGAACTAGATTATACCGGTCTCAAGTCTAGTTCTAAGTTCGAACTAAAGTATGAAGCTGATTTGTGATTAAAGCATGCAAACAAGTTACTATTTTGAGCCTCTCATCTTCTCCTCTTCAGCCTATATAAGCAGAGGTCCACCCCTCTCTTCAACACAGTTTTGATATGCAGTTTAAGGGAGAAGAAATAGAGGATCATATCAGTGATAAAGAGGAAGCATACCAAAGATGCATATCAATGTTGTATATATGCAATAGAGGCACATATCAGTGATAAAGAGCCAACATACCAAAGCAACATATCAATGGTGTATATCAAACAATAGAGGCAACATATCAGAGGTGTATTTCAGCAAGGTCTTTTAGGTCTTTGTTAGGTCACAGTCATCTTGGAAATCTCTTTAAGAGAAAAACATTCATGGTGGATATTTGTAAGTGATATTACATTATTAATTCAATAAAGGAATATCGTTTGCTGGGGTTTATCTCCCTACACAAGGTTTCCCCAGGGTATATGTGTTGTTGATGTGCATGCTTACTTATCTATATAGTTATTGCTATTCGATTATGATTTGGTATTGTTGAAGTGTATCAAGATGGAATAAAAGTGTTGAAGACAATAAAAGAATTAATCCACATAAGAAATCAAGCTCATAATTTAACAATTGAAGCTCACGATGATTCATTCTTAAGACATTGGGGGGATAAAAAGGATTTCCTTTATTATATTATAGAATTTGGGGCACTTAAGAGAGAAGAGGGGGAATATGTTTCAGGTTTCTCAAAGAGATTTAATAATATGTACAATAAGATTCCCACTAAAATTAAGCCCACATAAACCTTTGCCAAGATTACTTATGCTAGTGATTTTGACCCTGAGTGTTGCCTCCTGTTGAGAGAAAGAAGAGATATCTCTTTGGCTCATATGCAAGACGCATCCCTTGAAGTAGAGTCCAATATATTGGTTGTTGACAAACTTAGGAGTAAGGCTGATAGAGACATAAGAAAAGGTAGGTATGAAGCTTCAACCTCTGGTTCCTCTATTGCCCATCCTCAAGTGGATGAGTTGACAAAACTGGTAAAATCACTTTCTGCATAAATAGAGAAGTTGAAATTTGAAGGAAAGAAGAGCTATAAGAACCCCCCAAATGCTGATAATAGGGTTAATTTTAGAAGACCCAATAATTCCGCTCAGAACATCCAAAGAGATCAAAGAAATAGGGATAGGGGTGATAAAAAAGTCCAAGCCCCTCTCGAAAATAACATGGTTACTGATGAAGAAGGAGAAGAAGAAGATGTTGATCTTGAAATACATTTTCTTGGTGACACCTCTTCATCTCCTCATTTAACTCAATTTGCATATGAAGAGTCTCTCATGGAAAGTCAAATTAATGAGACGAGCAAAGGAGAAAGGACCAATGGTGATCCAAATAGATACAACCTCAGGTCCAAGAAGAAATAAGGAAATATTGATATTCTTGATCAACCTACTAGAGCAGAGAATCCTGTTAAAGAGGTGGCAGCTAGCATCAAAGAAAAAGAGGCACAAAACCCCCGGGCAGTGGTTAAGATCCCTATCCCAAAAGTAAAGGAGATTCAAAAGCCTCCCTCTTCTTTTAGCTTTGAGAATGAGATTCAAAAGATTAAAATTCCTGCACCTTTATTGGAGCTAGTTAAAATTGAGGATTTCAAAAGATACCTCTCCAAAGTGCCGAAGACTGAGCTTTCATCTCATCCCATGGATTTATTCAACCTCCAAAATGAAAATATTGTTGTCATATTGGGACCTTTGGTTGAGGGTATATATGAATCCTCCGCTCCTTTCGATACCTCATTGAACATCCACGACAAGGTGTTTCACAACTGCTTGATGGATTCAGGGGCATCTCACAATCTCATGCCTAATATTTTCATGGAGGAACTCAGGTTGGAGGTTACAAAAACTTACCATGACCTGTACTCATTTGATTCCAGGAAGGTGAAGTGCCTGAGTGTTATCAAAGACTTGGTTATTTCCTTGTTCTAGTTGCCAATGAAAAGTGTGGTCCTGGATATTGTGGTGGTTGGTGTCCTTCCTAAGTTTGGGATGCTCTTATCTATATCTTGGATTAAAATACCAGGGGGAACGTTACAGATGGATATTTTCTATGCCACTATTCCTGTGTTTGGAGGAGAGCATAGAAGGATTTACAGGGAAGATCAACTTATTTACAATATCAGTGATGAAGAAAATCCGACCAACCACCTCATTTTTGTAGTAGACACTGATCTAGGAACCAATATGTTACAACTCACTTATAGACCTCAAGCACCTATTGAAATCAGAAAGCATCCCATCACATCTTGTGAAGCCCCCCTTCCAATATCTATGTTTGGAAAATGTTTTTTGATGGAGCCTCTTCCAGGGAAAGTGTTGGGGATGGGGTAGTTTTCATTTCCCCTACCCAAGAGACCATATCTCTATCTTTTGAGCTTGAATTTGAAACAAAAAACAATGTGGCATAATATGAGGCTCTTGTTTTGGATTTAAGAGCTGCTAAAGACATGAAGATTCAGGAGCTAGCAGTATTTGGAGATGTTGAGTTAATTGTAAATTAGGTCAGCAATGTGTATCAGGCTAAGCACCCTAGGTTAAGGGCCTACAAAAAAAAAGTCTAGGATATTGTTTACAGTTTCTTCTTGGATTTTAATATCTTTTTTTTTTCCAAGAGACGAGAACATTGTGGCAGATTCCTTGGTTGTTTCAGCAAGTAAGTCTAGGGTTACTTTCCCCCCTAAACTCAAGTATGGTGTGGAGGTAAAATACAGACCCTCTATTCATGACAATGTTGAACATTGGAATGTTTTTGAGGATGATCTTGAGATTAAAAAGTTTCTTGAGACTGTGGATGAATTTTTTGATTTGCATATTGATTTGGATCAAGATTCTGAAGAAGGCCTTCATGCTGATGTTTTTCTTGATAAAATTGTTGACCATCATATTGTTTAGTTGCCTAGTAACCATATTCCAAATGGAATAGTCCCTTTGGAGAGATTGTTTGATAGCAATGATGTTGGTGTAATGGTTAAAGGTTCGACTGAAAATGTTGATGTGACTGAATGCAATTTGGGAACATAGGAAGACCCAAAATATGTCAAATGGTATAGTAGTTTGTCAAAGGATCAAAGGGTTGAATATGTCAAGATTCTGAAGGAGTTTGTTGATGTGTTTTCTTGGAAATATGAATATTTGAGAACATATGACACCAACATCATTGAACAAAAAATCCCTTTGAAAGAGGACGCCAAAACTTTAAGGCAGAAACTCAGACAAATAACTCCCATGCTCCTTCCTATTATGGAAAAGAAGAGAAAAATCCGTTGGATGCATAGATCATCATCCCCTTGAGATTTTCAGAATGGGTGGATAATTTGGTGCCTGTGAGGAAGAAGAATGGGGAAATCAAATTATGTGTAGACTTCAAGAATTTGAACAGGAGCTCCAAAAAGGACAACTACCCCTTGCCAAACATGGAGCATATTTTACAGAGAGTGATTTGTTCATCCAGGATGTCTATGATCAATGGATTCTCTGGCTAGAATCAAATATTTGTCCAATCAGAAGACAAAGAGAAGACAACCTTCACTACTCCTTGGGGAACATTCATGAATGCTAAAATTCCCTTTGGAATGATGAATGCAAGAGAAATCTTCCAGCGAGCCATGGGCATTTCCTTTATTGGGGAGAAAGAAAAATTTGTAGTCATCTATCTGGATGACATTACAGTATTCTCAAGGTCTGATAAAGAGCATTGTCATCATCTGGAGAAGGTTTTCTTGAAGTGCATAAGGTTTGGTCTCTCCCTCAATCCTAAGAAATATTTGTTTGCTATGAAAGAGGGAAAATTATTGGGGCATATTGTGTCAGCTGAAGGGGTGAGAATTGATCCAAGCAGAGTAGAGGCCATCCAGGCCTTATCTTTTCCCAGATCTAAGAAAGAGGTTCAATATTTCTTTGGTAAAATCAAATTTCTGAGGAGGTTCATTTCTAATTTTTTTTAGTTGGTTAAACACATTACAACCATGCTTAGAAAGGGAAGCAAGGTGAAATGGAATTCTGAAGCTCAAGATTCTTTTGACCAAATAAAAAAGGATTTGACTGAAGCACCCGTTTATCCCTAACTATTCTAAGGAATTTCTGATATTCTCTTTTGCCTCATTGGATACACTAGCTGTTGTTTTTATATAGAAAAATACAGAGGGGTTAGAGCAGCCTATTTCCTTTTTCAACAGAGCATTGAGGGATGTAGAAATAATATATGGAAAAACAAGCTTATGCTTTGGTCAAAGCCCTCAAGGATTTCAGAGTATACATTCTCCATTCAAAGATTATTGCATATGTCCCCTCAACCTCATTAAATGAGATATTTATCTAACATGATATAGATGGGAAGATAAGAAAATGGATTTCCAAACTTTTGGAGTTTGACCTAGAAATAAAACCCACTAAATTGGTGAAAGGCCAAAGTTTAGCTAGGTTACTGGCTGAATCAAATTGCAAAGCGTTGGGGGTTAACTTCATGAACACACACTCAGAAAATCAACAAACTGAGATTGTTGATAAAGATTCTCATGTCAGCCGCAACTTAGCAGATTGCACCTTGTATAAAGACATCATATATTTTCTACAGAAGTTGAGGCCTCCTGATGGTTTGGACAAAAACAAGGTGAGAGCTTTGAAACTCAAAGAAATCAAATATTGTCTCAATGATCAGGTTTTGTACTGGAAGGATCCTCTGGGATTTCTACTGAGATGTCTAGATCCACAAGAGGCCCAAAGAGCTATGACTAATTTTCATGACAACTCATGTGGGGGGAACCATTTTTGGAGGACCACAACTTATAAGATCCTCAGAGTTGGGTATTTCTGGACCAAACTTTTTACTGATGTTTGTGAAAATATTAGATCTTGTGTCAAGTGTCAAAAGTTTGTTGGAAAGAAGCAACTCAAATCTTTTCCTTTGAAACCTGTAATGGTTTCTGGACCTTTTCAGCAGTGGGGTATTAAATTCAATGGAGAGATCCACCCAGCCTCAAGTGTCCAGCACAGGTGGATTTTGACTGCCACTGATTATTTTACCAAATGGATAGAATCCATCACTACAAGGAGTGCCTCCCACAAGGTAATCATAAGCTTCCTTGAAGATATTGTGTCCATATTTGGTTGTCCAAGAAGGATTGTTACAAACGATGCTGCCTCTTTCAAAGTTAAAACATTAATTAATTTTTGTGATCAATATGGGATTACATTAATCCACTCTACTCCCTACTACCCTCATGGAAATGGTTTAGTAGAGTCTTCCAATAAAATCCTCATAAATATCATCAAGAAGTTATTAGAAGACAACAAGAAGTCATGGGACTCAAAGATAAAATTTTCATTATGGGCCGACAAAGTTACAACAAAGAGGTCACTTGGTGTTTCCCCTTTTCAGCTTGTGTATGGGGTTGAGGCTATCTTTCCTACTCAACTTGCCTTGCCTGTGGCCAAATTCCTCCAGGACTACCAAGGAGAACCTGATCATATGGTCAGGAGGATACAACAGCTCATAGAAGTACAACAAATTAGGGAGCAACTTTTTGATAAAGCTCAGGACCATCAACAGAAAATAAAACGAGCTTTTGACAAGGGGGAAAGTAGGGAAGATTTTTAGCTGGGAGATCTAGTGCTCAAATGGGATGGACCCAAGCAAGACAAAGGAAAACATGGTAAATTCAAAGCCTTATGGATTGGTCCCTTCAATATTTCTGAGGTATTTCCAAACAACACTTATAAATTGCAGAACTTGGAGGATTATAAAGTTTTGGGTGGCCCTGTCAATGGGCATTTTCTGAAAAAGTATTTTGTCTAAGTCGTTATTGGCTTTCCACCATTGCAATTACAAATTTATTTTTATTTTCGCTATTAATAAGTGAATCCATAACCCAAAATATAAGGCACTAGAACTATGCATTCTTGGCATCTCCCAGGGAGCATGCCATCCCTTGTGGAGTCAAATGTTATCACATAAAGTTGTCAAAGGTTGTATGTGTTTGCTGTGAAAACCCAAGTCTGCACCCCTTCTCTGCCTCTTTGTTTTCTGCACACCATTCCTAGGATTTTTCCCCCTTCTGGTTGATAAAGTCAATTCCCCTTTCCGATCAATGATCTGGTTTTCCTTAGCAACTTGTTTGACTGGATCCTTGGCTCAAGGTTTTTCTGTTTTCTTTAAAGGATGAACACATATCGTGATTTTGGTAAAATTAATTCTCATCTTGTTTTCCATTGATTAACCTCATAGCAGGTCGTCCAAGTCCTTTGTTTGCGCAGGTATCAACCTTAATTACAAAATGAAACATTCAAAGCAGCCCATTTCGAGCTTAAAATGAAAGTAGCGATCGGGTTCAATTTTCAATGGCGAATATCCCATGAGAAGTTCATATCTGCGTCTTGCGTGTATTTAGCAGGTCTAATTTGTGCAGAGTCTAGAGCCGAAAAGAATCCCCAAAGTTAAATATCAAGCGTAACACGTCCTTTCATATCAGACGATCATTATTTACTTCGGGAATCCACGCTTCGAGATTTTCAACATCTCGACTCTTGGTTTCATCTGGAGCGTTTTCTCCCAGAGTTACAAATCAAGCACCACATGTCCTTTCAGATCATATTTACTTTAGGAATTTGGGCTTTGGGAGTTTCAGCATCTCGACTCTCAGTTTCATCCAGAGCATTTTCTCCTGGAGTTAAAGATCAAGCACTGCGTGTCCTCCTCAGATCGACGATTGTCATTCACTTCAGAGCTCCATCTCTATACGCAAACGGCCCCCGAGCATTGAAGTGCCAAAGTAGGTGGCAGTAATCAGTTTATATAGGTCGCGCTCTCATCAGGCATGACATTTGACACCCATATTTTAGAGACACGTGGCATCCATTTAGCACTGACACATGGAACTCATTTCAATCATTTTTAGACATATCTTCAAACTCATTTTTGAGTGACACGTGCCACCCCTCCATCTGCAACATGTCAGTGTAGTGATGTCAAGTCACCCTGTTAGCTGTGGAAGATCATCCTCTGGGAGGTGTTCTTGTTCAAGTGCCAAGATTAGTTCCATCTCCATGCGTGGTTTTTAATGGATCCTAGAGTTGGTGGGCGGATAAAATTTAGCGGTGGTGCTAAAAGTAGTAGGGTTTCCCAGATTGTGGATTTGCACCAAATCGATGACCACACTTCATTGCAGGGACACAACTTGATCGATTGATAAATTTCTTGAGCATTTCCGCAATCGAAACCGTGGTACAGTGAAAGATCTATGTGGCATAAGGTGGTGAATTGTGGGCTCTGTTATCCCCGATATCTAGGGATAACTAGGAGATCATGTCTCGAGGCCCATAGGTCCTAGACATGGAGTACCGAGAGCAGGATTGACTTGAGCATGGCCCTGGAGGGCCCATCATTTCTTCTTCCTCATCAGATTTGTCCTGTCAGCAATAGCAGCTTCCATCACCACTAGCCTGGGCTTGCATCAGAGAGGACTCTTGCTCCATGAGGTAATTGGTCTGAGGTATCATGGTATGTGTCATATTTGATCATTATAACCTTCTTATATATGCATTAGGTTCCTTTCATTTCTGATGACTGCTTGGATCTTACACTAATCCACTTGACCACTGTTGGGGTGATTGATTGGGTAACTTAGCAAGCTAATATTCATGGGTTTTGGTTAGCCACCAAGGGGGATTTGCAGAGCCATCGTCAACTCCCACCATCTTATCATATTTACATATTATACCTCGCTCATCCATCCCATTCCCCTAGTCTGGCCATTAGGATGACCTTTGAGGGTTACATCTTGTCTTGTGGGAAGAAGGGGCTAAAGGCCTAGGGGGTAAAAGTAGCTGGTAAAAGATAAAATCCATAGGAAATAAAACCGAGAGATGCTTCACCCAGGGGATCCCCGAGAAGGCAATAAAAAGCCTCTCGATAAGAAACTAAAGGGACCCTAAGAAAAATAATAAAAAACAAGACCTAACCAAGAGGATGGGAGGTCTCATCACGAGCCGGCCCATTATGTTC
>ML779361.1:185671-202826 GCA_009831015.1 Picea engelmannii
AGATGAAGCGCCAAAAGTCATGTGGGCCCCGTTTGGGTAATTTGGTGCATCAACTTCCCGGGGTCGTAACTTTTGCATACGATCTCCGTTTTAGGCGTGTGATAGCTCGTTGGAAAGGTATCGTCGAGGAGATTCATTTTGGGCCTCAATTATGCCTTCGACTATCATTGAGAACCTTGATCTCAAAAAAACTTCATTTAGGCCCTCAAAATGGCCCCGAAAGTGAAAACCTGCTAAAAATAGTAAATTGCCAAAATGGCCAGAAAACTGTTTTGAGCCATTTGGAAAAGGTGGGTGGCCCCTGATATCCACCTGGATCACCTCCTCCTATTAAAGTTGTTGTATTCAAAGAGGGGGAAACTTGTTTTCCTTTGAACCCTATATCATTCTCCCCCAACACTTAATCGTTTCCCCTTTCCCCTAGAAACACAACGAAAGTCGTACCTGTCCCAACTCCATCTTCCCCTGGTTCTCTTGTAGTCCACATCCCAATGGCAGGTGCTAATCCTCCTAGGGACATAATGGCTGCCATAGCGGCTACTAGATATGCCCCTCTTGTTTTACCTCAGCCTATGAATTCTCTCCCATCCGGAGACTACCTTAAGTGCATGTCCAAGTTCACAGGGGAGGAAGACATAACTGGAGATGTGTGGATGAGAGTTTTTGTACAAAGCCTTGATAATGAGGTTAGGAAATGGTTTAGGGACTTGCCTCCTAGATCTATTGATGGGATTGAAGCTTTGGATGATTCATTCTTAAGACATTGGGGGGATAAAAAATATTTCCTTTATTATATTACATAATTTGGGGAACTTAAGAGAGAAGAGGGGGAATCTATTTCAAACTTCTCAAAGATATTTAATAAGATGTACAATAAGATTCCCACTAAAATTAAGCCCACATAAACCTCCACCAATATTACTTATGCTAGTGCTTTTGACCATGAGTTTTGCCTCCTATTGAGAGAAAGAAGAGCTACCTCCTTGGATCATATGCAATATGCAGCCCTTGAAGTAGAGTCCAATATATTGGAAGTTGATAAACTTAGGAGTAAGGTTGATAGATGAAGAAGAAAAGGTAGGTTTGAAGCTTCAACTTCTGGTTCCTCTGCTGCCCACCCTAAAGTGGATGAGTTGACAAAACTGGTAAAATCACTTTCTGCAGAAATATAGAAGTTGAAATTTGAAGGAAAGAATAGCTATAGGAACCCCCCAAATCATGATAATAGGGGTAATTTCAGAAGACCCAATAATTCCACTCAGATCATCCAAAGACAAAAAATAAATAGGGATAGGGATGATCAAAAGGTCCAATCCCCTCTCCAAAATAACATGGTTACTAGTGAAGAAGGAGAAGAAGAAGATGTTGATATTGAAATCCATTGTCTTGGTGACACCTCTTCATCTCCTCATTTAACTCAATTTGCATATGAAGAGTCTCTTGTGGAAATTCATCTTACTGAGATGAGCAAAGGAGAAAGGACCAGTGGTGGTCCAAATATATACAACCTCAGGTCCAAGAAGAAAGAAGGAAATCTTGATATTCCTGATCATCCAACTGGAGCAAAGAATCCTGCTAAAGAGGTGGCAACTAAAAACAAATAAAAAGAGGCACAAAACCCCCAGGCAGTGGTTAAGAGCCCCATCCCATAAGTAAAGGAGATTATGAAGCCTCCATCTTCTTTTAGATTTGAGAATGAGATTCAAAAGATTAAAATTCATGTACCTTTCTTGTAGCTAGTTAAAATTGAGGATTTCAAAAGATACCTCTCCAAAGTGCTGCAGCTTAAGCCTTCATCTCATTCCATGGATTCAGTCAACCTCCAAGATGAAAATACTGTTGTCATACTGGGACCTTTGGTTGAGGATAGAGATGACTCCTCCCCTCCTTTCTATACCTTATTGAACATCCACGATAAGATGTTGCATGACTGCTTGATGGATTCAGGGGCATCTCACAATCTCATGCCTAAGATTGTCATGGAGGAACTTGGGTTGGAGGTTACAAAACATTACCATGAACTGTACTCATTTGATTCTAGGAAGGTGAAGTGCCTCAGGGTTATCAAAGACTTGGTTGTTTCCTTGTTCTAGTTGCCAATGAAAAGTGTGTTCATGGATATTGTGGTGGTTGATGCCCCCCCCTAAGTTTGGGATGCTCTTGTTTAGATCTTGGATTAAAATATTGGGGGGCACATTGCAGATGGATCTTTCATATGCCACTATTCCTATGTTTGGAGGAGAGCATAGAAGGATTTACAGGGAAGCTCAACTTGCTTACATTATCAGTGATGAAGCAAATCTGACCAACCATCCCATTTTTGCAGTAGACATTGATCTAGGAACCAATATGTTACAACTCACTGATGGACCTCAAGAACCTATTGAAATCTGAAAGAAGCCCATCACCTCTTGTGAATCCCCCCCTTCCAATATATTTGTTTGGAAAATATTTTTTGATGGAGCCTCTTCCAGGGAAAGTGTTGGGGCTGGGGTATTTTTCATTTCCCCTACCCAAGAGACCATATCTCTAGCTTTTAATATTGAATTTTAAACAACAAACAATGTGGAATAAATGAGGCTCTTGTTTTGGGTTTAAGATTTGCCAAAGACATGAATATTGAGGAGCTAGCAATATTTGGAGATGTTGAGGTAATTGTACATCAGGTCAGAAATCTGTATCAGGATAAGCACCCTAGGTTAAGGGCCTACAAAAAGAAGGTCTAGGATCTTGTTGACAATTTCTTCTTGGATTTTAATATCTCTTTTGTTGCAAGAGACGAGAACACTGTGGCAGATTCCTTGGCTATTTTAGCAAGTAAGTTCAGGGTTCCTTTGCCTCCTAAACTCAAGTATGATGTGGAGGTAAAATACAGGCCCTCTATTCCTGACAATGTCAAACATTGGAAGGTTTTTGAGGATGATCTTGAGATAAAAAAAGTTTCTTGAGACCGTGGATGAATTTTCTGATTTGCATATTGATCTGGATCAGGATTCTAAAGAAGGCCTTCATGTTGATGTTTTCTTAATAAAATTATTGACCATCATATTGTTCAGTTTCCTAGTAACCATATTCCAAAGGGACTAGTCCCTTTGGAGAATTTTTTTGACAGAAATGATGTTGTTGTAAAGGTTAAAGGTTCGACTGAAAATACTGATGTGAATGAATGAAATTTGGGAATAGAGGAAGATGCAAAATATGTCAAATTGTCTAGTATTTTTTCAAAGGAGCAAAGGGATGAATATGCCAAGATTTTGAAGGAGTTTGTTGATGTGTTTGCCTGTAAATATGAATATTTGAGAACATATGACATCGACATCATTGAACACAAAATCTCTTTGAAAGAAGACGCCAAACCTTTCAGGAAGAAACTCAGACAGATAAATCCCATGTTGTTGCCTATTATGGAAAAAGAAGTGAAAAAGTTGTTGGATGCACAGATCATCATCCCCTTGATATTTTTAGAATGGGTGGCTAATTTGGTGCATATGAGGAATAAGAATGAGGAAATACGATTATGTGTAGACTTCAAGAATTTGAACAGGAGCTCCAAAAAGGACAACTACCCCTTGCCAAAGATGGAACACATTTTACAGAGAGTGACAAGTTCATCTAGGGTGTCTATGATCGATGGCTTCTCTGGCTACAATCATATCTCTATCCTTCCTGAAGATAGAGAGAAGACAACCTTCACTACTCCTTTGGGCACATTCATGTATGCTAAAATTCCCTTTGGATTGATGAATGCAGGAGCAACCTTCCAGCAAGCCATGGACATTTCCTTTATTGGGGAGAAAGACAAATTAGTAGTCATCTATTTGGATGACATTATACTATTATCAATGTCTGATAAAGAGAACTTCCATCATATGGAGAAGGTTTTCTTGAAGTGAAGAAGGTTTGGTCTCTCCCTCAATCCTAAGAAATATTTGTTTGCTATGAAAAAGGGAAACTTATTGGGGAATATTGTGTCAACTAAAGGGGTGAGAATTGATCCAAGCAGAGTAGAGGCCATCCAAAACTTATCTTTTCCCATATCTAAGAAAGAGGTTCAGTCTTTGTTGGGTAAAATCAACTTTATGAGGAGGTTCATTTCTAATTTTTTTGAGTTGGTTAAACACATTACAACCATGCTTAGAAAGGGAAGTGAGGTGAAATGGAATTCTGAAGCTCGAGATTATTTTGACCAAATAGAAAAGGTTTTGAATGAAGCACCTGTTCTCATCAGCCCTGACTATTTCAAGGAATTTATGATATTCCTTTTTCCTCATCGGATACACTGGCTGTTTTTTTGCTACAGAAAAATACAGAGGGGTTAGAGAAGCTTATTTCCTTTTTCACTAGAGCATTGAGGGATGTAGAAATAAGATATGATATCATGGAAAAGAAGGCTTATGCTTTGGTCCACCCCTGATATGTGAGTGGGAGGGCCTCAATATTCAATTTAAAAATCCTTGTATTCCCCTCTTTGTTCTTTGTTTGATATCTACCACATCTGGTATGGTTATATATGTCATTTCCATAAAGAAAATACCACAAAGAAAATACTACCCTCATTTATGTGTATGGGTAATTTATTATCTCACATTTTGTCTTAAGAACTTGGTAATTGAAATAATAATAATAAAATTCTTTGACCTACCATATATGCATATAAAGAGAAAGGGGCGTAATATAGTGGAAGTGAAACAATTATATGATATCAAGCTCCCAATGTCTACAAACATGTGCTTCCATCAGTACAGGGACTATTAAGTAGAACGTTTTTGGGGGGTGATGAATAAAAAACTATTGGTAAAGAAATCCAAGGGAACTGCTTCGAAGAAAATGTCAACTGAACACATGGTAGACTCAGTCCCAAAATTCCCTTGAACATATGGAACGACACAATTATTAAGGGAATTTTGAGGTAAAAATAGGCCTAAAAAAATGTAGTATCAAAATCGACTTTAAAAGAACCAATATGATTCAAGATGACAATGTGAACCATAAGGGTAAATGTTTTTGGAGGGAAAGGAAGAAAACTATTCTTTTAATAATATTTTAGACTTATCTCCTTATAGGTTTACTCAAATTTCATGCATAGGCACTTGTTGGATTTGGAATTAAATTACACATCCAACGATTACCCAATTTTCATACTTTTGATAGACCCGTAGTGAAATAAACTAAAAAAACATGAAAACATGTTTTTTTAATCTCACATTGGGTCTATCAAAAGTATGAAGAGTGGTTACTCTTTGGATGTGGAATTTAATTATGCATGCAATGAGTGCCTACACTTGAAATTTGAGTAAACCTATAAGGAGTTAAGTCAAAAATAAAATTTAATTTTTTTTTTTTTTTTTTTCTTTCCCTTTAACTATTGTTTTAGTATTTTCCTTAGGAGGTCCATTTTAGACCTCAAATTTCCCCTAATGAAGAACATGGGTAGCATTGGCACCAAAAGGACCAATGATATAATGTGACAATGAAGGAAGCATTGAAGCATTCTTTATAATGACTACAAGAGTAACCAATCGGAGGAGTGAGAACTAAAACTCATGGTATGGCTCCTAAGGCAATACTAAATCCCAATTTTAAGATAATAAAGAAAATAAGTGTCATGTTCAAGGGAAACAAATATTGATGACTACCACTCTAATTGAATCAATAAAAATAAAAATTATCTACCCCTTTTCTTTTTGATTTTTTGGAAAGAACAAAAAGAGATAAAAGTATGCTAAAGTACAATGGAGAAAATGAGTGGTTAAATGACATGCTACTACATTCCAGGTGCATGGAACAAACCTATGCAAAGAAAACAAAAAAAAGGTACCGAGAAAGTTGTATCCACTCATGAATGTGTCTTCTCCAAGGATACAAGTTGAAAAATAGAGGAAATAGATGCAAATGACAAAGGTTAAAAAGTGACTACAATGGAGATAACCATAATGAAGAGAATAATATTATAGCAGTAGGAACCAATACATGAATGAAAATAAGTAAGTGCAATCGTAAAGAGACAAAATAATAACAGGAACCTTTCAAGACTTGACCAGAAAAATATAAGAGAGTGTTGGGTATGTGTTATACTTGTCTCTACATTGCACTGGGCATGTAGGGGGGTTTGAGGGGGGCCTCTAGGACCCCCCTTTGGGGGTTCAGGGGAAGCACCCCCGAGACTTTTTTTTTCCTTAGGAAACTTGTTTCCTTTTTTGCCTTGTTTTTCATGTTGCCTCGATTTTTTTGCCGATGGTTTTCTATTTCTGGTTAAGGAACTACGGTTGTTGACTAATCTAGGTCATTGGGTTAGGGTTTTGGATGTTGCTGGATGCTATATGTAAATTGTATTGGAAGAAATGTATGATGTGAATGAATATATAATATGCTGATTTTCCCATTTTTGGTTTCCAGGAGAAAAATATTTGTGTAATGTGTATATTTTCCATTGTATCGTTTTTTTTCTTTTACTGAAAATCCATTTGCAGTAAATAATTGTACAAGGCTAAAATATACATTTGGTATCAGAGAAATTATTGTCTTCAGGGGGATGACTTTTTGGTCAAGGGTTTGTCTCGGGACTGTAATAAGCATTGTTATAGTGGGAGATCTGCAGTATTGATTCTTCAGGTGAAAAGAAATGGCGAGAAGTTAGACAATGGAGATCGAGAAGTTTAATGGGAAATTTTTTTAGTTGTGGAAGATCAATATGGAAGATTTGTTGGTGAAAAGAGATCATTGCATCTTGTTGGATCCAGGTACTGCACCTACAGGAATTTCAGTAGATGATTGGAAAAATTTGGATTGGAAGACGAAGAGCACAATTCGACTGTGTCTCTCAGATTCAATATTAGTGAATGTGTCAGAGGAAGCTACAAACAAGTATTTATTGGATAAGTTGGGGAATTTATATCAGTCTAAGTCCCTAGTAAATAAATTATTCCTGAGAAAGAAGTTGTTTAACCTGAGGATGAGAGATGGAGACTTGGTGGCAGAGCATTTGAACGCTTTCAATATTGTGGTAAGTCAGTTAGTATCTATTGAGATTAAAATTTCAGATGAAGATAAGTGTATCAGTTTACTGTGATCTTTACCAGACTCGTGGGATAGTCTGTTTGTAGCCATAGGTAGTAATACAATTGCCTTGAATTTTGATGAAGTGGTCTCATCAAACTTGTCGGAGAAGATGATACGAAAGAACATGGAAAGACAAAGCACGAATGCATTGTTTGCAAGAGGACACTCCCATGAAAGAAATAGATCTAAGTTCTCAAGTGGGATATCTAAATCTAAGGGTAGATATAAATATCTCAGAAATTTTGTTAATGTATGATGGAGATGTGGAAAAGAAGGGCACTACAAGAATCAATGTAGATCCAAAGTTGAGAAAAAGAAGGGATCTGAAGAAGATTCTTCTACAAAAAAAAAGACCTCCAAGGAAGAAGGAGGGGATGTGTACTTGGCTCCTTCAAGAACACATGCAGATCACGAGGTATGGTTGGTTGAATCAAGTGTATCATTTCATATGACTCCTCGCAGGGAGTGGTTCTGTGAATATGAAAGATATGATGGAGGTAATGTTTTCCTAGGTGATGACTCGACAAACAAAATCATAGGACCAGGAAAATTCAATTTCATGCTCATATATGAAAGGATTAGAACACTACCTAGTGTTCTTCACATCCCAGTATTGGCCGGAAATTTGATTTTTGTAAGAAAAATGGATTATGCAGGGGTAAAAATGGTATTTGAAAAAGAAACATATAGGATGGTTTGAGGAGAAATGGTGTTGTTGAAGGTATTTTGGTTTGGAACTCTGTATAAGATGTAATGAAGCACTATTAGTGATGGTTGTAATAGTTCCATTGTTCCTGATATTGGAGTTGAAGAAGAAAGAACTCCTAGAGTCTCTAGAGAAAAGGATATGTTGGGGAATCAAAGACTGGGGCATATCGAAGAGAAGGGTCTTCAACTACTACATGGTAAAGATATGGTTTAAGGTATGTCTAAATTCTCTCTATGTTTTTATTTCTGTGAACATTGTGTATATGGGAAGCAGAATCAGGTAATATTCCCCTTTGGTGCAACAAGGGCAGAAGGTATTTTACAACTAGTTCACATTTATGTGTTTGGACTCGTGTCGGTTCCATCATTGGGAAAATATGTGTACTATGTCTCATTTATAGATAACTTCTCGAGGAACACTGGGATATATTTCCTTAGGAATAAATATAAAGTCTTTGACAGGTTTAAAGAGTTTGAGGATCTTGTTGAGAATCAAACAGAGAAAAAAATTAAGGTGTTGAGTATAGATAATGGTGGAGAGTTTTGTGGGAATAAATTTGAAGAATTCTGTAAGAAGTGTGGTATAACAAGGTATAAAATACTCCATATACACCTTAGCATAATGGATTTGTAGAAAGGATGAACATGAAGCTGATGGAAAAATCAATGTGCATGCTCAGTGGTGTTGGGTTAGGGAAATAATTTTGGGCAGAGGCAGTGGGTATTTCATGCTACCTGGTCAACAGATCACCCTCGTCGGCGCTAGATGAAAAGACTTCACAAGAGGCATGGACTGGTAAGAAACCTTCTCTCACACATCTCAAGGTATTTGGTTGTGAGGTCTATGTTCATGCTCTAAAGGAAAACATGAGTGAGTTAGATAAGAAGGTTGCAAAGTGTATCTTTATTGGGTATAAAGATGGTCTGAAAGGTTATAAGCTATGGAACCCATAAACTAAGAAGGTTGTGTATAGATGAGATGTGGTATTTACAGAAATAAAATGTGTTTTCAAACAAGATGTCCTACCAAGTAAGGAAGAACTAGAGAAAATATAGTTAGATTTAAAGGATGATGAATCAGACTCTACAAAGTAACAAGAATCAGAAGAAGAAGATCCTCTTACTCAAGTATTGAGGAGATCCATTCAGGAAAGAAGGCAATAAAAAAGGTATACTCCACCTTATTTTCATTCAAATTTTACTTTTTCTATTACTGATGATGATCCTAGAACTATCAGTGAGGCAGTGGATTCAGAGGATGAAAAAATATGGAAATAGGCCATGGATGAAGAAATGCAAGCCTTGGATAAGAATGAGGCTTGGGATCTAGTGGAGTTGTCGACTGGAAGAAATCCCATTGGAAGCAAATGGGTATTTAAAAAGAAGCTAAATGCAGAAGGAAAATTGGAGAAATACAAAGCTCAGTTAGTAGAAAAGGGTTATTCCCAGGTTGAGGGAATTGATTTTGGTGATATTTGTTCTCCTGTTTCCAAGTTAACTTCTATTATATTTCTGTTAATTGTTTTTGTTGCGTTTGATTTTGAAGTAGAAAAGATGGATGTGAAGACAACATTCCTACATGGGGATTTGGAAGAAGAAATATATATGAAGCATCCATAAGGTTATGTTGTGAAGGGAAAGAAGGAGCTGGTATGCAAGTTGAAAAATTCCCCGTATGGTTTAAAACAATCACCAAGGATGTGATATAAAACATTTGATACTTATATTTTGGGACTTGGCTTCAAAATAAGCAAAGAGGATTATTGTTTGTATTTTAAATTAATTGGTGATCATTTTATTTATTTGGTCTTGTATGTAGATGACATGTTGCTGATAGGAAACAACAAGGAGATTATCCATGATGTGAAAATTCAATCGTCCTCTATATTTGACATGAAGGATCTTGATGCTGCAAATTTCATTTTGGGCATGGAAATGAAAAGAGATCGTAAAAACATGAAACTCTGGTTAAATAAGAGAAAATATGTGGAGATAATATTGCAGATGTTTAATATGCAGGAATGTAAACCGGTCAGGGTCCCTATTCCTCACTAGTAAATTTGGGTCCTTTTTTGACGACCATTTCGACACTCTTGCGACGTTATGTCGTGGATATTGTGATGAATTGTGGGCCCTTCAAACTCGCTTCACATGATGTGGAAAGTGCGATGAACCTGGGATAATGTCGCAAGAGCATCGACCCAAGGAATTCGTCGAAAGTGAGACGACCTTTGGTGGCCATCGCATGAGAGACGACCTATCGTTCTCATCGCATGAGAGACGACCAACAGTGATAATCGCAAGAACGAAAATCGAGGAAGCTCATCGCAATATGGATGACCAGATTGGTTCTTCCGATGAACTATTCAAGCATAAGGTATCATTGATGGTAACAATAGTTCGTTGCTCTTGCGATGAACCTAGTACTTCTTGCGATGAACTATCAATACTATTGACGATCCCCTTTATCGCAAGAGAAATAACCTATCCTAGTGTCACAAGAGCGATGAAGCATTGATAGTTGTGATGAACTATCAATATATCGACGATCCTCTTCGTCGTAGGAGAAACGATCTATCCTGGTTTCTGCAATGAACAATTCGTAGCAAGAATGACGAAGCATCGATAGTTGCGACGAACTATCAATACTATCGATGATCTTATTCATCGCAAGAGCGACGAAATATATCTATTTAAAAAAATAATAATAAATATTAATGAAAGAGAGTGGCTCTGAGGGTTATCAATTACAATATCTCCATAACATATGGGTCAGTAAATATCCTATTATTTACTTAATACATCTTTCATACTCTTTTATGAAAAGGGTTGTAATATAGAATGGGTTCATTCATTTTTAAATGTGAGTATTGTTTGATTTTATGTCATGCAAATTTTGCAAACATGTGAAAGCAAATTTGATGAGAGAACACAATTAGCAAGGAATACCCATGATAACATAATTTAGAGATTAATTTCTTCTCATAAATGGGATACACGATTTGTAATTTCCTACTGTATTTTTTCAAACCAACTCAATTATGAAGACATCAACTCTAATGGAGTTATATCCTAAGCTTTTCTAGTATTTTATTTGATTTCCAAATTACCAGTATCTTTATTAACATAGGTATATGTACAACGTGTAAGCCTTATAGAATTGGGAAATAATATATGGAAATATACATTTTGGTGCATGTATAAGCACAATCAACAACCATATTGATATGTGATCATTGTTTAACAATGGACATACAAATGCAATAAAACATTGGGATAAACTAGAAGAAAAATGAAATATTAATGAAAGAACTCCTTAGCATTTAGAAATTCATATAAAATTAAAAAAAAAAATGCAGAAGCTTGAACTAGAACATGTATTTTTTCATGAGATACAATTTGTTGTTCTAGACTAACAAGTTGATTTTTCTATGCATGTTATTGGTCAAGCTTTTGTAGAGTTTTTTTTTAATAAGGAAATACAAGAAATTTAGTAATAGGAAGGTGTGCAAAAACCAAAGATTGTAAACCAGCATTGGGATTCTAATGTCTACATGTAGGTTTTTGATCATGGGACATAATATTATAGAATAAACTAATATTTGATGCATTGTAATGGAGATAGATTGTGTCCCTTCTAAATGACTAAATAAAAACACTAATGTTCAACCACCTAGGTAACCATTTGATGCAAAAAAATATCCCCACAAACCATTAGCACCATCAATGAGGTGTGTGGATGTTGGTATGGTCATTCTTTGCAAATATTCCATATGATCATGAACTTTGTGCAAATCCTGGAGGAATTATGGGCTGAATTCATTTTTCATAGATAGGATAACATTGGAACTATTCCAACATAGCATATCCAAAAATTGGAAATGACTTCCATACATATCTCCATTAAAGTCTTATAGAAATGAAGCAAGATTGTGAATAAACTGAATAAGCAACCCCATACATCATAGTAGAAAATTTTAAAATTGAACAACAAGTGAGTAATAACATTAAAGTCTTGTGAGAGGGATCCATCTACTGCCATTGCAAAAGTATTTCATTCATGCAAGAGTGTGTGCTTCTTCAATTGTATGCTTGTATAGTTTGATTCCATAGCATTGAAAATGAAAACCACTATGGAAGAAGTAACACTAAAGCGTAATGAAGGTCAAATAACAATATATCTACATGATAACAAGGAAAAATAATTGAAACAAACATATCATGTTTTTGAAATATTTGGAGAAGGCACAAATGTCAACCCATTGAAAATTATTTATTTAAGAAGGGAGTTGAGGGGATAAAAAAAAATTACATTAGTCTATTCAAATTTTCTACTACTATTTTCTTCTTGCTATTACATTTTTTTTGACAATGTTCTTTTCCATGTATTCTTTTTGCAAATATTTTTTATATGGTCAATTTTGAGGCCAACTTATTACAATGAAAAGCACAAGACACTTGTAAATAGAAATAAAAAGTAGACATAAACACAACTTCAATTAATATTTCAAGTCGACTAAAGGATGTCAAACAATCAATGTCTGAGAAAAAAAAGAGAAAACGGATAGCACCATGGAAAAATAAACTTGGAAAAGTGGAAACTAGAACCATGAAAATTGTCTATGCATATGTCAATGCACATTAAAAACACATAGCCAAAATGTCTGTGAACACTAAATTGTCTATGCATATGCCAATGCACATTAAAAACACGTTATGTAAATAGTAATAGTACATATTCCATAATCAATAACACTCGATATACTAGTACTCTAAGATGATACAATGGAGTTACTAGTACAGATTCCATGTGCTTCTCTTATTCCTTACCAGTCATTGAGCTATCATGTTCTTCTACTCAGAAGTGGTATCTATATCTTATTCATTTTAGATACTCTATTGCATAAATATGGTTATTCTTATACTATTATATCCATGGGATTACTTATACACACCACAAAAAACCAAGTTGAAGTATTAGATTAGTTGTGTGAATCATATGATATGATGAACTAAAGGGAACCATATATGCTACATACTTGGGTGTGGTTCATTATATATATTGAATAGCCCCATAGTGGCCCACAAATGATGGTAATGTAAAAATAAATAAATAAAAGGAACCTTAAGAAGTCATAAAAAGAAAAAAAAATACAAGGCATACCTAATCTTTGATATTCTAATGTGTAGCGTTGCATTGATACAACATCTAGAGCATCTGCAAATGTGTGAACTACATACTGTAGTAAATAAAAACAAAATTATATTTAGTTTTTACTAAAAGCCAAAAAATACTTCTAAGACATGTCAATAAATCCTAATAGAAATTAAAACCAACCAGATTGCAAATAGTAAACACCATTGATATTCTTTTTTGTAAAATCCATATGAGAGGATATTAAATAGCCACACACACACACACATATTATATGTGGTGGCTTGAATAAGATCCTCTTGGTTTCTAGAATAATTTATTGGATCCATCTAATCTTGGAGCAAACCTCCCTCGATTTGAAGGAGAAACAATGAAGTCAACATTGACTATGGTGTTGCTCTGTTGGATCGAGAGAAGTTTGCTCCAAGAATAAACGGCTCCAATATTTTTTTCTCTATTGAATAGGTCCAACCACGTGAAGTTGGAAATCCCTATGCCCCCCTCCCCCTCACATCACTCTCAATTCTCCAATACCAAATCTATATTATACTAAAAAATATGCATTAAAAATATTCAAAAGTGATAAAAAGTGATTGTAAAGCTATAAATGAGGTTTATCATTCAAAGGCATATGTCATAATTTTTTTTTATAAATGAGATTTATCATTCAAAATATGTTCCAAATATACTAGCTATATAATGTACATCTATCTGTCTTATAAAATTACTATACATCATCAATTTCTTTTATTATTCTTTTGTGTTTTCCAGTTCTTAAGTAATTCATCCATCTCCATGTCTTCGTTTACTGGGTGCTCTTCGACAATTGATGTTGCTTCAGTCCTTTCACATCGAGCATGCTTGGTCTCGTACCCATGATGTGGAGGCTGTTGTGAGGGTCTATCATCTACAAAACAAAAAATATTAAATTTATACAACCATTTTTTAAATATCATTGAAGTAGTTCATTAATATTAAATAAATATATGTAATGTAATTATTTACCCCGTCCACTAGTCAACACTATTGGAATGGCTTCCCTGTTCTCCTGATCTTCAGGTCGAGGAGGCTCAACTACGACATTATCTACAATTGAAATGACAAAATTTGTAAGGACAAAACCGTAAATGTATAAGTAATAAAAATTAGAAGTACAAAATTATTAAGTATATGATTAATATACAACCATTTTACCTTCATGGGCCTCATTCAAAGGAAAATCTTGTGGTTGTACCCCAATGGGATGGGGCTACTGGGAAACACCATGATCTTCTGGTTGTGTTGCACTATCAACGCTATATTTTCCATTACTAATGGTTTCATTGATAGTGTTGATCCCCTGATTAAAACAAAGTAAGAGATTAAAGTTATGGATGATATCAAGCATTTACATATTTTATAAGTAATGAAAGGTTAATGTGGATTGATTTTTATTTACCTTATCCCGTAAAATGGATCTTGAGATCTGCCCCATGCTTTTCCTACGATTAGCCACATCTTTATAGCCGTACTTTTAACCAAGTTTGAGGTCTTCCTCAATGGTTTCATTTCCAAAGTCGGCGCCCTGCATTGCATAAGAGAGTTTTTTTAAACGTTTTTGGCTACAATTACCTAAAAGTTGTAAGGAGATACAAATAATATTCTTAAGATGTATGGGTACTTATGATTCATGACTGTAACCTCGAGTAGCCGCCCTAGCCTAGCTTGTGTTGGCCATGTTTGGAAATCCTTGCTTTGGTTTCCTTCGAAGTGTCAAGAAACCTATCATCAAAATTTTCAAGTATGTTGTATACCACACTTTTATTTATATCTAAAGAAAATTAAAGGTATTTAAATCTAAATATTGTAATTTACCTTGGTGTACCAGTTATTTTTTCTCCTGATTTTTTCAACATCTTTTCTTGTGTATCATCAATGATCGCCTTCCACTCTCTCTTTGGAATCGAGGGAGAACGTTCATACCTAGGGTTTCCTGCCAATCTTCGTCTATAAACATTCCACACATATTTTAAATATTCTCCCGTTGCAGAGGTGACCACTTTTTTATTGAATGTGTCTACTCCAAAGAGGCCTTTGAGATAATACATACATTCCTTTTTGAGGTTGGAATTCTTTAAATTCCACCTCATGTGTAAGGTTTCCCCAAAAATCAACAATGCCTTGCTCTCTAGCTGCCTATAAAAATGGTCATTTCCTGCACACAAAATGATATGATTATTAATTTAAAAATAATAATCTAGATGATTTGTATATGAGATGGACAACATGAAACAATTAAAATATGAAAAACTACATGGGAGTCTTATTTGTTTTAATGGACATCTTTTATCGTCGACCAAAAATGTGTGCGGAAGGGTCCCCATGCTGGTCACATGTCTAGTTCCAGGAAATTCAACCATGTCAACCACATCCTCAACCTCATCTCTGTCACCACCTCTAGATCCTGATCGTTGTGTAGATTCCTGGCAATGCATGTCATGGATCCTATCTAAATTAAGTGTGGAAGATGGAGAAGTAAACAATACTTTAGCAACTGTACGACAACCCACATCAGGACTCTGTGGCATCTCTGCAACACCACTACTACCAACACCAAGCTTAATAGGCTCCGAAAATCTCTTCATAAAAAAGAAAATGTTTTTTTCTCGAGATAATGTAAAAGTTTTTCCATAATTGAACATATGAGTACATTAAAAAAAAAACTTTAAATTATGGTTATTACCTTATATGTGTTAAGTTGTGACATAAGGAGATTGATCATTTCTAAGATGTCAGGAGTTTGATCTAGACGGTCTAACAAGATAGTAGGTTCCTTGTTCGCTTTAATGATATATTTTTTTATTAATACCATCGGATCAGGAGATGAATACAACCCCGCATCATTGGCGGAATCATGATCAACATGGCTTGCCGAATACATATAATTTCAACAAAATCAATGTTATTTTAGTTATATAAATAGATGAAATAATTGATCCCCATACAAATAAAATTATATAAACAAATAATAAAATTCACGTAAACTAGAATTAAAATTTGATAATCATTTACATGTTCTGTGGTTGGCCCTTTTCCACAATCATCCTGTCACATTATAATATAATTAGAACCCCCAAATATTTAAAAAATTGTTATTGATAACAAAAAAACTGATTTCCACCCAAATAAAATCAACCTCCCACATTACTATAAAATTTGGACCGTGAAATATTTAAAACATTGTTAAAGATAAAAAAAAAAATATAATGCAATAGGTAGAGGTTGCTTAAAGAGGTGTTGCATAAGTACTCGCACACTATTATTCAATGTTTCTATTCGATTCAAATAGTAATCCACTAGTAAATCGTCCCCGGGAGCTATCTTTTTTATTGCACATAGGACTAATCGATTCTCTTCACGTCCCTCATATATGCAATTTGGTTGCTCGTTTGTTGTCATGGGTCGTGTGTTGTTTATAAACCATGCGATAGTTTCAAAATATTTAGGCCTTCCATCAATATAGATAATTGCTCCATTATTTTTATCATTGTTTATTAGTTGTATATAATTTGCGGCGAGTGGATATCTCTGCATACTTCACATGTATCAGACCTGTTGATTAAGGTTGGTTGTCATTGATGTCAACCCTTGAAGAAAGCCCCGTAGCACAAAGGTTTGGGTAATGGACCCAATATTGTTTGATGTTAATATGACTCATTATTGTTTTTTCATGGTTGATAAGAAGTAAATATGGATGAACTCCAAAGTGGTCCCCTTATGGTGAAAGCCCTCACGGGAAGATTCTTTGTGGAGTAAGAGAACCGATGCTTAATTGTGGAATAATGAGATGAAGGAAAGTGAATTTGTCAGGAAAAATATCCTAGATGGATAGTGTTTGTCATGTCATTTTCGATGGTATGTGGAACGTCACATAATTCCTCACGGTTAGAGAGTTATGGCCATGAGAAGTTGGAGACCCCAGGTTTGGGTAATGGACCCATGTTTGTTTGATGGGTAACGGTATGAGTTATGATATATTTTCAGATAATACTATTCTATATTGATATTACATGTCATGCCATTTCCGATGGTATGTAGAACGTCACATAAATCCTCACGGTTTGAGAGTTATGGCTTTACGAAGTTGGATGACCCTCATATGTCATCTAGAAGCCCCAAAAGGTCAAAGTAGTCAAAGTGGTTTAAGAGATTTTAAAAGGTAAATAATAAAGTGAAGTGATGAGTGTATTATAA
>ML779361.1:216610-235255 GCA_009831015.1 Picea engelmannii
AACCTCTCTGCAATTGTGTGTGGCCCCTTTACTCCATATGTGAGTCAAGTCGGCAAGCTATCGTCAGCCTGCATCACCAATAATCATGTCAGAATATCATCATCAAATCATCACATCAAATCAACATCATAATAAACAATCAACCCAAAAGCACACTCCCTGACTCAGTCCGGAGTCCAAGGGGGTCTACCGATGCCTCCGCATCCTCAAGGTCAAAACCTGCACACTCAATAAGCTGAGTCAATAGCACCTGTCTATATGAATAGGAACACATCATATCATCTGTCAATCACATCATAATCATATACAAAAGGTCTAACATCAAAAAGGGTTCAGATCACTTGCGAGCAAGTGTCCTCAAAGAATAAGTGTCCTCAGTGTGCCAGAGCGGGATGTTACAAGTGGGAAGGAACTTCTTAATGAGGTTAAGAAGAAGGAAGAAAAACAATTTATTGTGGTCAGGAAGCCCAAAATTGTTTTGACCAGTACGAGAATAGATGATTTACCAGAAGAAATCTAGGTGTTGCTGGGAGAGTTTGCTGATATAGTAGTGGACAAACTACCTTGTTCGTTGCCACCCGTCAAGAGTATAGGCCATCATATCGATCTTATACCTGGAGCCAGTTTGCTGAACAAAGAAACATATCGGTTGAAACCGCAGGAAAATGAAGAAGTCAAGAGACAGGTCCAGGACATAATGGACAAAGGATTGATTCGAGAAAGCTTGAGTCCATGCGTTGTTCCGACAGTGCTCAACCCAAAGAAAGATAGAGGCTAGAGAATGTGTATAGACTCAAGGGAAATCAATAAGATTACCATCAGATACAAATTTCCATTGCCAAGGATGGACGACTTGATGGATTTCTTGAGTGGAGCAAAGTTTTTTTCAAAGATTGATTTGAAAAGCGGGTATCATCAAATTCGAATGAGAGAAGGTGATGAATGGAAGACAACATTTAAGACGAATGAGGGGCTATATGAATGGCTTGTCATGCCATTTGGCTTAACGAATGCACCCAGTACTTTCATGAGGTTGATGAACGAAGTCCTGAAGGATTTCATAGGGAAATTCGTCATTGTATATCTTGATGATATATTAATTTTCAGCAAGACAAAAGCAGAACACTTAAAGCATTTAGTTGCAGTAATGAGGAGATTACAACAGGAGAAATTTTCGATTAATATGAAGAAATCGTCATTTATGAGGACATAAATCATTTATTTGGGTTTTGTTATCTCTACAAATGAATTAAAAATGGATCCGAAAAAGGTAAAGGCAATTAAGAATTGGCCATTGCCGAAGAGCGTGTTTGAAGTTCGAAGCTTCCATGGTTTGACTAGCTTCTACAAGAAATTCATTCGAAACTTCAGTGGAATTAGCGCACCAATGATGGATACGATGAAGAAGAGACATAAATATTTTCACTAGATGAAAGAAGCAGAGAAGAGCTTCAATCTGTTGAAGAAGAAGATCATTGAGCAACCAATTCTGGTTTTGCCAAATTCAGCAAAACATTCCAGATCAGGTGTGACACGAGTGGATTTGCAATTGGAGCAGTCTTGAGCCAAGACGATAGGTCGATCACATATTTCAGTGAAAACCTGAATGAAGCGAAGATTAAGTACTCCACATATGACAAAGAATTATATGTCGTCATACAAGCATTGAAGAAATGGAGACACTATTTGGTTCCCAAGGAGTTTGTTTTGTACATCGATAATCACGCTTTGCAATTCATGACTCGACAAGAGAAGTTGAACCAAAAACATGCTAAATGGGTTGAATACATGCAAAATTTTACTTTTGTGATTAAGCATATTTCTGGAACTGCTAACAAAGTTGTTGATTCTCTGAGCAAGAAATGTTTGGTTATGTAGGAATTCAGAGTCAAGACTTTGGGTTTTGATAACCTCAAAGAAATGTACAAGGATGACCCAAATTTTAAAGAGGCATCTGAGGCATCTGAAAATCCAATTCTTAGGGACAAAAGTCAATGGACTGAATACATGATCTAGGATGGATTATTGTTCAGGGGAAATCAACTATGTATTCCAAAATGCTCCATGAGGGAGAATTTGCTTAAGGAAAAACATAGTGGAGGATTGGTTGGACATTTCGGTCATGACAAGACATTCTCAAAGTTGAATGGCTCATATTTTTGGCCAGAGATGAGTACAAATGTCAAGATATTTGTGGACAGGTGCAGAATTTGCCAGCACATGAAAGGAAAAATGCAGAACACAGGGTTATACCAACCATTACCCATACTTGAAAGGCTGTGGGATGCAGTGAGCATGGATTTTGTATTGGGACTGCCAAGGACACAGAGAGGATATGATTCAATCTTTGTGGTAGTTGACAGATTTTCAAAAATGGCACATTTCATACTATGCCAGAAAACCAGTGACGTAACTCATATTGCGAACTTGTTTTTCAAGGAATTCGTCAGACTTCACAGTTTGTCAAAGAGTATCGTGTCTGATCGGGATACCAAGTTCATAGGGAATTTCTGGAGGACCTTATGGAAGAAGTTGGGGACAAATTTGTCTTTTATCTCAGCATATCATCCTCAGAAAGATGGACAAACAAAAGTCATGAACAGGAGCTTGGGATATTTGTTAAGAAGCTTAATGACTAAACATCACAGTCAATGGGATCACATTCTGCCACAGGCGGAATTCACTTACAATGATTCACTCATAGAAGCACAGGGCAGTTTCCATTCCAGATTGTATACAAAATGCAGCCAAGGGGAGTTTCTGAATTGAAAGATTCGGAACAAAATGAATTCAGGAGTGCTAGTGCAGAGGACTTTGCAAAAGGAATGAAGGAGCTTCACAGCCAAATTAAGGAGCGATTGCAGAGTTCAAGTCAAGAATACAAGAGGAGAGCAGATCAACATAGGAGAGAACTTCAATTTGAAGTTGGTGATCTGATTCTTATGCATCTGAGGAAGGAGAGGCTCCCAAGGGGAATGTATAATAAGCTGAAGATGAAAAAGATTGGACCGTGCAAGTTCATAAGGAAATTTGGGGCAAACGCATATGAGATTGAATTACCCGATGGGGTCAGAATCTCACCGATATTCAATGTTGTGGATTTGTATCCTTACAGAGCTGAAGAAGCGGGAGCAGAGGAGGAACATAAATAAATTCAATGGAAAAAACAAATGCCTATAGCTGTAGAGCCACAGATGGAAAGCATAATTGAAAAAAGAGTTAGCAAAACGACTAGGACAAAAGAGTATTTTGAATACTTGGTCAAATGGAAGGGACATCCAGTTGAAGATGCCAGTTGGGTGGATGAAATAGAAATTCATAGGCATGGACAGACCGTGCAAGAGCTTATGAACAGGAGTTCATGAAAATTTTCACGCGAGGGAGTATGATGCAGGAGCATCGTAAGCAGCCAGCCAAGCAAGCAATGTAAAAGTGGGAGACAGTTGGAAAATCACTGGATCACATTTTGAAGTGTTTTGAGATTAATGAATGGACATTAATGTAATAGCTAAGGGAAGCGTACTTACATTTATATCTAGATATTGTAAACAGATCTTGAGTGTTTCTCTCATCTGTAGAATGTAGAGGCATTTATGCGTAATGAATGCAAGTAGGTAGATTTAATTTAATAGATTAGACAGTTTAGAAATATAGGAGGGAAAACAAATATAGACACCCTCACCCTTGTATCATTGTAATTTCGGATGATCATTCAGAATTCATAAGCTGTAGAGTTGTAGAAGAGAGCTATAGAGAAGAACCCATGTACATGAGCACTTGAGTTAATATATGAAGCTTTGACTCAACTTTCATGGTGTTATGATGCTTACTGTTTACATTTGTTGAATGGTATGTTTACAATTGATTTGTTTCTCTGTTATGCATTTGTTTCAATGTTGCATTGTGTGTATGATTTCATGGTGAATGCATGAAGTCTGAGAGAGGAGAAGAATGAGTTTCAGTTGTTTCTCTCCCTGAGAATTCCTGCAAGGAGTGTAGTGAACATCCATAAGGTGTGCATTGATGAGGGTCTGAGTTTTATCTCAGAAAGATCAGGAGAGATACTATTGTTCTCATACCATCTGAAGTGCAGGTGAAGCACAGAGTCGTGCAAGGTGTGTGCAGGCCAAATTGAATCCTTGGATTTTATAAATCCAGAAAGAAGATTGAGAGGACCACTGTTGCAAGGAGTGCACAGGGTCGAAGACTCAAATAACTAGAGGTTATTTGAAGATTTTCCACAAAGAGTGCAAACAGGGATCCTTTTGGGAAGCTTGAGTTTACAAGTGAAAGATCAGAAAGGATAACACCTTTGAAGTGCTCAAAGGGAGACGGAGATTGAAATTGTCTCGTAGAAGTTAAATTCAGGAGGGAGAACACCAATTCTTTTGGACAGGGGTCATTGAGGAGTGCATCTGGTGGTCAGAATTATCCATGGAGAACTCGTGAAGTTGCGAGGACCGTATTATCCAGAGGAGCTATAAGGTGGTTAGGAGTTGGGTGAATCCGCCACCCTGACATCAAGAATCAATGTGGACCATTGATCATGGTCTGTTTGAGCCATCATATCATTTCGGGGATTCGAAATTCGCAAGTTTGGAGTGCAGGTCAAAATCCCTTGTCACGCAAATTCCTGGATCACGAAAAGGATTATCAGGTGTGGAATTTCGGAATTTTGGTAATTCGGGGTTCGACATACCTAAAATTCCGATGATAAGGAACCGAGACTCTTTGCATTGAAAATCCCGAAGTCGCGAAACACGGTTTGCCTTTGGTGTGGGATTTTGAAATTTTGACTTTCCAGGGCTCAGGAAGTAGAGGAGGCAGTGACTTTGGAATCGAGAGTTTCAAACTCCTAGTTCGCGAAATCCCGAAGAAGGAAAGGAAAAATTCCCGAAAAGGTTGAGGGACAATAGCAGTTGGGTACCAATCTGATTTTAGGGTTTCGGGACTCAAGAAGTGGAGTTGCATGGTCAACACAACTCCCAAAATCGTGAAGAGATAAATGCCGAAGTGGGTCCCAAGTATCAGTCAGAGGATACGTACAGTGGAAGTCAAAGGAGCGGTCAAGCTTCGACGAAAATCCTGGAAGGCCATCGATCTCGCATTTCATGGGACGTTGAACCCATTTCGACATTATGGAATTTCAGAGTTCGTGGAATCATAAGAGAAGAGGAATGACTATTGGTTGTTCACTCAAAGTCCCAAAAGCCTAAACTAGTGGGTAACAGGTGGCATGCGCTCGTCGCATTGGGGCAGTCAACCTTCGTTGACGTTTCACATTTCGGAATTTTCCAAGAGATGTGGAAATACATCGGGACTCTCCAAATCCTGAAAATCGAAGTCCTTTGTGGCTTAAAAAAAGGGTTTGATTAACCCTTGGTGTGGTTTTAGTGAAGATCCTGTGCGGATCCCATCCCGAGGGCAAGGGGGTCTGTGTCAGAAGATATTCACAGGATCCACACATGATCTTCACTAAAACCACGCCAAGGGTTAATCAAACTCTTTGTTTAAGCCACAAAGGACTTCAGGTTTCAGGAGTTGGAGAGTCTCGATGTATTTCCACAACTCTTGGCAAATGTCGAAATGCGAAACGTCAACGAAGGTTGACTACCCCAACGCGACGAGCGCATGCCACCTGTTACCCACTAGTTTCGGCTTTCGGGACTTTGAGCGAACAACCAACAATCATTCCTCTTCTCTTATGATTCCCTGAACTTCAAAATGTCGAAATGCCGAAATGGGTTCAACATCCCATGAAATGCAAGATCGATGGCCTTTCAGGATTTTCATTGAAGCTTGACTCCTCCTTTGACTTTCGTCGGACGTATCCTCTAATTGATACTTGGGACCCACCTTTCAACATTTCTCTCTTCGTGATTTCAAGAGTTGTGTTGACCATGCAACTCCACTTCTTGAGTCCCGAAACCTCAAAATCCGATTGGTACCCAACTGCTATTGTCCCTAAACCTTTTCAAGAATTTTACCTTTCCCTCTTCGGGATTTCCCGAACCGGGAGTTTGAAACTCTTGATTCCAAAGTCACTGCCTCCTCTACTTCCCTAACCCTAGAAAGCCGAAAAGTCAGAATTCCACACCAAAGGCACACCACGTTTCGCGACTTTAGGATTTTCAATGCAAAGAGTCTCGGTTCCTTGTCATTGGAATTTTCAGTATGCCGAACCCCGAATTACCGAAATTCCAAAATTCCACACCTGATAATCCTTTTTGTGATCCGGGAATTTGCGTGACCAAGGATTTTGGCCTGCACTCCAAAATTGTGAATCCTGGATCCCCGAAATGATCTGACGGCTCAAGAAGACCATGATCAACCGTCCACGTTGATCCTGATGTTTGATGGATTCACCCAACTCCTAACCACCTTCCAACTCCTCTGGATCCTACGGTCCTCGCGACTTCACGAGTTCTCCATAGAGAATTCTGACCACCAGATGCACTCCTCAATGACCCCTGTCCAAACGACTCGGTGTTCTCCCTCCTGAACTTAACTTCTATGAGATGATTTCAATCTCTGTATCCCTTTGAGCACTTCAAAGGTGTTATCCTTCATGAGATTTCACTTGTAAACTCAAGCTTCCCAAAAGGATCCCTGCTCGCACTCCTTGCGACAAATCTTCAAATAACCTCTGGTTATTTAAGTCTCCGACCATGTGCACTCTTTGCAAAAGTGGTCCTCTGAATATTCTTTGTGGATTTATAAAATCCAAGGCTTCAATTTGGCCTGTACACACCTTGCATGGCTCTGTGCTTCACCTGCACTTCAGCTGGTATGAGAACAATGGTATCTCTCCTGAGCTTTCTGAGATAAAACTCAAACCCTTGTCAATGCACACCTTGTGGACGTTCACTGCACTCCTTGCAGGAATTCTCAGGAGAGAAATAATTGAAACTCGTTCTTCTCCTCTCTCAGACTTCATGCATTCACCATAAAATCATACACACAATGCAGCATTGAAACAAATGCATAATAGAGAAACAAATCAACTGTAAAAATACCATTCAACAAATGTAAACAGTAAGCATCATAACACCATGAAAGTTGAGTCAAAGCTTCATATATTATCTCAAGTGCTCCTGTACATGGGTTCTTCTCTACAACTCTCTGCTACAACTCTACAACTTATGAATTCTGAATGATCATCCCAAATTACAATGATACAAGGGTGAGGGTGTCTATATCCGTTTTCCCTCCTATATTTCTAAACTGTCTAATCTAATAAATTAAATCTACCTACTTGCATTCATTATGCATAAATGCCTCTACATTCTACAAATGAGAGAAATTCTCAAGATCTGTTTACAATATCTAGACATAAATGTAAGTACGCTTCCCTTAGCTATTACATTAATGTCCATTCATTAATCTCAAAACACTTCAAAATGTGCGTTGGTGCTTTTCTAGATGTCTCCCGCTTTTACGTTGCTTGCTTGGCTGGCTGCTTACAATGCTCCTGCATCAATATACCATGTTCATTGACAAGAATGATCATAAAAAATACAACCTTGCTCAAAATGATGATAGATTAAACATCCACAACTATGATATATTGAATTCCAACATGTTCTCTCTCATCATGTTGCGCTAAAGTACATTTCCAAGTATACAACTAAAGAAAAGGAAAAATTAGAAAGTTATCACCATATGCTAACCAAAATATCCCAAGTTGTAGCTACACAGGACCCTATTGTAATTGCGATTCAAAATTTATTTATGAAAACTATTGTTGAACATGATTTAGGATCATAAGAAACACGCCATATGATAAAAAAAACTTCCCTTAACAATTTTTAGTCAATAATTTCTTTCCTTGAATGTGATTCGAAATATTTTAGGCATGTCCCACTTGATGCAAGTGACACTCTTTCAACACCAAGAATCAATGACACATACATGAATTGACCTATTTATATAGATCCATTTCCACTTATTGATGTTTCAATAACTTGGTCCTTTGATGCTCTTCATACAAAGGAAAAGTTGAAAAAAAAGGAGCACACCATGGTTGTCCATGTTTTTCACCAATACTTTACAATTCCTTCTATAGATTCAGATTGTTATAGCCTCGAGGGTTAGCTCAAGCAACCTTGAGCTAGATGTGAGATATCTCCCCTGAAGTTGGGGAGGTAAACAATTCAACTCCCTTAATCCCCTTGAGGTTTGGATCCATACTTAGGGTCGATGGTTACCTCGTTTACCATGCATGGATCATGAGGAAGTACTTGAAGGTTTGTTCACATGATGTTTTCCCTAGGAAAAAAATATTTATATTGTTATTCCAATTTTTGTTGGAGTGATATATTTCTCTACAAACATTTTCATAGTATTCCAATTGACATTGGTTTCTCCAATTAAGAAATTGTTGATAATTGGGAACAAATAAAAAACTCATATAATGCATGACATATTAACTAAAAACTTGAACAACCTCGAAACAATGATTCTATAGATATTCTTGATGATGAAATGCATGTCAAATGTCCCATAGAATTATATGAATGGAAAATCATATCGCATCTCCACTCTAGCAACACCATCCAACTTAGTGACCTCAACATGCTTGGTCATCATGACTTTGACAACAACCATGATTGGAACTATTCCTCTATCCTTGTATACTTACAAGAGAGAATGATACATTTCATAAACTTAAATTGCTTAAACCACCAATTTCAACATGTTTAGTGTTAAATCTTCCATTCCCCCTTCACAAGACTCCTTATCCCCCACCCAACACTTAGCTTACAACATTGTTCTAACCCACTTTTCAAAAAATGAAAACAACGCTACACTAAAAATGATCATCCATGATACTATGGGCACATAAAATTCATACTTAATTGGATGAATTAAAGTGAACTCCTAATCACCTCAATCAACAAAATAAATCCCTTTCTACTACTTTCTTTGATTAGTGTTGTAGCAGCCTTTAATATACATCAAAGTTGAATGCTTGTTCTAATTTAAAAACTTGCATCCCATTGAACATTATAATAATTCCTTTATTAGCAGTCAACTCTCATAGTAATTTACTTTTGTTATTCCAAGGTCCAATTTATCACTTTCAATCACAAAGGTTGTATTGGATTTATTGATTTTTCATACACTTGAAGGGGAGGTTTCCTTTTTCTAATTTTACGAGTTTTGTTCAAACCATTGAGAAATGAAGTTGTATTTTGAAATCTAATTGATGTTCCTCTACGATGTGTCGTATCTAAACTAATAAAGGTCCTCAATTTTCCTTGGAGACAATTTTTTGTCATTTATTTGCAAGGAATGCCTCTTATGAGTTCATATAATTCCCATGTCTTTTATCCAAAAGATATGAAAAATAAAGGTGATGAAATTTTGCAATGTTAGACTGTGAGTTCTTAGACAATCACCAATTCTGAGATCACCTTCTTATGAGTTGTCATACTTATCTACTGATGAGGCATCATCCTTATCCACTAACGAGTTATTAGTGAGATCTAGATGTAGGGGTGGTTAGATACATGCATGTTATATATATATAACTATAAAACATATAAATATATGTTTTATATATATACATAAAACATTATATGTTTTATATATAATATAAAACATATATATGTTTTACATATGTAAAACATATAACTTATATGTTTTATATATAATATAAAACATATATATGCACTATAAATCGATATCATTGGATGAATACATGTGTTGAATATGGATTTTCCACCAATTCTTGTCTTGTGTTGTGCTTTGTCTATTTCTTAACATGGTATTAGAGCTTATTGAAAATGGGTTGGTTTGAGTGAGTTATGTGCGTGTAGCTTAGATTCCTTCACTCTTGTTTCTTCAAATCCCTGATTATGGGTGGCATCTACAATATATGCCCATGGTAGGGGGGAAAATTGTTAATACACAACCAATTTTTTGGACTATATTATGTTAAAACATAAGTGCTCTATTTGTTTCTATGAGTATGCAATTTAATGGTTTTCAATATTTATCTCCTCTATTGTATATTCCATGTCTTTGTCCCATCCATTCAAGGGATATAATCAATAAGAACCTTATTTCTTTTCAGTGATTCTTAAAAAGGGTAATATTCTAGGTTTTCTAAAACAAGACCAATTATATCTTCTCACTCATTAAAGAGTAACTCGCTAAGGTTGACACTCAAAGAACCAATAAGGAAGGCTGAAACAAGAAGTATAATTGGATTTCAGTTTTTCTCTCTACCTTACTTTCATTTTTATGGTGGGGGGAGGGGTTTGGTAAGGGGCACATGTCTCGATCTTAAGTTGTAGATATAAACATATTTTTTCTTGTGTTGGATTATATATAGTTATTTTAATGAATGTGATACTTCATTGACATATGTTTAAACCATTCCAAGCCTATATGGAAGGCCAACCCTACTTTGATATAGTGAAATGGTCTATTGAGGGCCAAGATTTTAATGGCCTAAGAATGGCTACCTATCCCATGGTTGGAAGTCTATGGGATGGGGACACCACAAATAATGGCATGTTGAATATGTACATGTGTTTCAATGTATGTGGAATTACATCCTTAGTATGATCATGTGTATGTAGAATTTACTTACTCAAGTCGCCCAATGAGTTTACAAAAGTGATCCTCAATCCTATACTAAATCCTTCATGGGTACAAGAATTCAACCAATTACTCTTCTCAATCCATACATAGTCTATGCAAAGAATATAAACCAAGCAATAATAATTAAACCTCAACGCAGCTAGCATAACAACATATCCCTTGACTACTTTAACTAATACTTATTCTATGTCATGAATACAAAAAATGAACATAACTAATAAAAAATAACATTAAAAAAAACCTCTAAAATCTTAGAATAAAACATAAATGAAAAGAGGATGAGAGGTGAACATTTATAGTCTTGGATTAAGGTGTCAAAAATTCCCTTAACATTCTACTTACTTTGACAACCTATTCCTAATTATAAGACGTAAGTTAGGTATGAGGTATTTGTTACCTCTTTATTCCCTTTTATTTTAATGGTATCCATATTTTCTATTGATCAAATGAGGAATTACCCTGGAACTGATGCCATTAGACATAGACTCAATCCTAAGGCCAACTAAGGAGAAAACACAATACACGCTAATTAAACTAGCAGTCAATCATGCAAACAAACCTTCTCACAAACAAGCGCTAGTTGGTGATGGAATCCAACATCGTAGGATCAATGTGCGAAGGGGATGAGATTCGGTGGGTGGGAAAGTTACGTTGACGATATTATTAACGAACTAATTCCCTAGTGCAAGTTACCTCACCGAGCAGTGGGAAACCCTCCAAGGAGTTCGAGTGAGTCTAGCCAACGTTGATCCCAGGTACAACACCACCTTCCATGTGTTGTCACCTTGGGTAGGAATTCTAAAAGATTATGACCTCTATGGTACCACCTACTATAAAAAAGTAGAGGGGGGACAATCGACACCAAGACCAATAAAGCGGTGTTGATTACTCTATTGGCTCCAATGCGACCTCGTGCTTGACCCTTTTGTTATAAGGGCTTCCTAAATTCAGTGATATAACAACTGGATTTCACTCCCTAACTCAAAGCTTTATGTTTGTTTAACATCTTTGGAAAGTTATTCTCATAATCCTATTCCAAAGCTCTACACCTAAGGTAAGATGGGTTTGAAGAGCCCTAAAAAAATTTCTAGATAAATTTTAATTAGCGCTTGATTTTAGGTTGTTGTTAATCAAAGGAGTGGTCATGAAACTGATGGCATTTTGACTTGACTCTTTAAACCATGCAAGAGGAAAATGAAATGAAATAATTTCAACTTCTATGAAAACTAGCTATGGGAAGGAGAACGAGGTTTTAAGCAAATAATTAATTTCTTGATAGATTACTATGTGTGCACTGTTAATGAAAAAAAGTATGAGCTAATTATCCAGATAAATGGAAGCAAAATTACCCAAATTTTAAAAATACCATGCAAGTGTCATAGTTCACTTAGTACACCTATACAACATTGAATCAAATGTCATCATTTCTAACATAGTAAACTTTTATGATTAGAGAGACCACCATACACATCTTAAATACTCCTAAGGATCATGGGGGATTCACCTTGTTGACCAATATCTTATTACGTTCGTTCATAAATGGGGTTTTTTAATTGTGAACCCACATTTTGTAAATAAATGTGTTCGCATCAAACACTGAAAAGAACAATGTAATAAATAAAAAAATGATACAAATCCTTGTTTCATAAGAGGAATGCCACATAAGGATTTCAATTTTTTATGTTCTCTGGAAATTCTTAACCTTGCCAATACATAAGAGGTGTAAACATGGTGATCTTAGTACCCAAGAAACCTATGTTCCTACAAAACAAAGGTTAACAAATTTCCTTAAGTAGGGAAGGGATAGTGACAAAAATTACCATGAGAGCACAACATTCAAGAAAATGTGAAAGAGAGAGGATACAAGAGGTGAGAGGATACCACACTAGGGTTGAACTAGTGAAGGAAAGAGACGTGACAGGAAACAACTATTATGAAGGAGGGTGAAATTTGGAAATGCTAGCCTACAACTAGTGAGGGCATTAGAGGTGGAATTATCGTGAGGTGACATGAATGAAGACATGAAGTGATGATGTTAAAAGGAAGCATCAAAGTAATTTATGATGATGAGGTGATATTATCAATATTTTGGAAAGGAACCATTGAAGTCACTAATATTAATAGTAAGGTGACATTAGTGAGGGCATGTGTCGTTTATTCTAGAAAGACACCATTAAATGAATGAGGTGAATATGTTAGCATGGGAATGGCAAAGGAACATAAGGAAAAAACGTTAATTAAGCACCATCGAAGGTAGGAGGAGAGTGTTGAGAGGAAGGGAATTTCATGGAAATGAAAGTGACCTTATAGCTATAAGCTACAGGATTCAACCGCCAAAGATAACCTCTTAGGGAATATAGCAAGGGAGTGGTGACTAGTCTCAACTAAGGAACATCATCTTGAATTCATCCCTACTCAAGACAATGAACTAAATGGAGACAATCAAAGATGAATGGATTGAGGAAATAGGTGGTCGATAAGAGAAAATATAAGACGAGGAAGAGAGGAAAACACTTTCCTAGGCATCTTAAGGATAAGGTAAAGAAGAGACATGAATAATAAAGGTATGATAGTTATTATTAAGGGACTATAAAAATGGAAGGGGTGAAGAAAACAAGGAGAGTAGGTGTTACCCTAAGAATATCAAGGTGATAATGGAGGAGAAAGAGATGGGTAAGACTACCCAGAAAGAACCATCAAATGGACAGGTAGTAGGATGGAGTTCCCTACGAATAAGAATAAGAATTCCATCCTAAGGATCTTGGATGAAAAAGTGAAAGAAGGGGTAGATTCCATGGGTGAAGGAGGAGTGGAAGGAGGAAGGATCTATTGTAAATGAAGAGGGTCCAACATAGGAAAATTACAAGGAAGAATGTCACTTGGTCATTGAGGGATTGTGTGAGGAGGAGGAGGAATTGATGTATTATTGGTAACTAAATGGATACCACCCATTGTAGTCAAAGTGTCCTAGAAAGGGCTCATTATATAAGTTTTTAGAGGCCATGTTAATACTACCTATGAAATAGGATGAAGTCTTCATGGGATCAAGAGACACATAATCCCACTACTGGGTTGGGGAAATACTCCAAATGTATCTAATTTAGACTCAAATTTGGGTTGAGAAGGAAAAGTGTTAAGTTGAGAACATACATTTTATTTTGTAGAAGTGTCTTGTTGATATGAAATATCTTGTATTAGGGAAGTGCCATGTCAAGAAGTGGAATATTTTTTTGGGATTATATATGGTCAGATGCAAGATGTACTAAGATGGATTATATATGGTTAGGTACTAACATGCTATGTATCAGATGCAAGATGTAGAAATGATGGAGGAACTAGTGAAGGCAATGGATCCACTTTCTAAGAGTGGGATGCAAGGTGGGAATGATGATGGAGTATCCAACAAATGAATGATTGGTGACTAAATATAGAAAGAAAGAAGAATTAAGAACTAAAACTTAATAAATAAATGGAAAGGATATGAGGGCCATGAGAAAAGAAAATATGAAATACCATAAGGACATGACAATAATCAAGGTGAGGTAGAAATAACTAGGGAAAACCAAAGGTGACTTTAAGTGAAGATGCCAATAATATAGGGAGGGAATGAACATGGAGAAATGGAGGGGGTTTCCTTTCAAGTGTTCCTTTCTAGAGCTCCTAAAGGTGATCAATTTCCATCTATATAAAACTTGAGAAGGACAAATACCAAAAATATACTAGTCTATACAATAATATAGAATAATCCCACAAAGTATTGAAACATAATGGTGGAACACAAATATTGATCTATAGTATATACAATATGTGAAAAATACTTAATTCATGATATTGCATGAAGTGACCTGTTTTCAATCTTATGTTCACTCTTTAGGCACCTTCAACATCCATTGGGTTTGTTTACTTTGGCCTAGGCTGGTCCAGGCATGTCTTGTTTTCTTATTGGTTTGCCTCACCTTTTCAATGTTGTATCTATTTGAAATGTTGAATATTTCCTTTGATCCGGGTGGATATCGGTGGCCACCCACCTTTTCCGATTAGCTCAAAACAATTTTTTGGCAATTTTGGCAATTTACTATTTTAAGCAGTTTTTAACTTCCGAGGCCATTTTGAGGGCCCAAATGAAGGTTTTTTGAAATAGAGGTTCTAAATGATAACTGAAAGAATGATTGATCCCCCAAAATGAATCTCCTCAATGATACCTTTCCAACGAGCTATCACACACCTAAAACAAAGATCGTATGCAAAAGTTACGACCTCGAGAAGTTGATGTACTCACTTACCCAAACGGGGCCCACATGATTTTTGGCGCTTCATCTCCTAGGGTTAGGTTTTTGGGTGTCTAGGGTTTTTGGCATTTCAGATTATTGTAAAAATGCCTTCAGAGCCTCATTGTAATAATCTTATTGCGAATGCGAGTAGCCATCATATCACTTCTCAGAGATAAGCTGCCACCATTCTAGCGAGTCTTTCACTTTGTATTTTTATAGTCTTTGTACAATTAATTCATTAATAGAAATCGTGTATTATTGTACATCTTTGTTTATGGTTGCTCATCTCATACATTTCTGTTATATTATTGAATATCTGCGATATCTCTGTGCATTTATTTATTATATCTTCATTCTCATTTCGTGCCGAAAATAAATCTGGATCATCCTTCTAGCTCGAACAAGAGGTAAACTAATAGGGTATGAGGCTGGAATAAACTCCAACAATGCAAAACATTCTATATGAAACAAATTAATTAGTAAAATAGGTACCTCCTATAGGTTGGTCGTTTGGTACAAATTGTAAGTGTTTTGCATTACAACTTTAATTAGTGTGCGCCCTTACTTGAACATGTATCAACATACCAAGCATACCCCAAAGGATGGTCATGGTTAAGGGTTCTAGATCATGGTCTAAGCCTTAACACAGTCATATAAACAAGCCAATGATAAGTTTTTTCTCATTCATGTAGACAATTTCATTCACCTGTTTCATCAAACAGTTTAGATGCAACCTTATATAATCAACTTGACGTTGGAAACAAATATAAAATTTAAACACAAATATCTAAATTTATTTCCATAACAGAGAATGTGTTTTTCCAAGCGTACACCACTTGCTACTGTGAATATAAACCATCTTGCAAAAAAATATTCCTAATGATTTTATATGAATCTAGGAATTTTCATTGAGACATTTATTCAAACAGCTTGGATGCAATCTAAAATACCAACTCAGACTTGCAAAGATCATAACCCATATTTAGGAAGTGTGTTTCATTGTCATGTATCTTGGTCTTCGAGCATAAAACATGTCCAGAGGGTTGAGTCCCATCATGCCAAAATTTCTTCAATACACCCAAAACTTAAACCTTTAACCATCAATATCGATATGTGTCAAGGGGTGATGATGGAAAGTGATTTCATAAAACAAGACAGGAGATCAATGTTTCATTAGGTCTGAAATTTCTAGCATCAACCATTGTAACCAAACTTAGAAAAACTTTTTAAAGAACCAAACAATTCATTCACTTGAGCATCCATAGTAAAAGGAAAAATTACCAATTTTGGCGGCATTGTTCGTGTCCTCTGTCGCTAGGGTCTCCTCTTTCTCTCACATTGTGGGCTATCTAGGGTATTCTTTGTCGCTCGCACTATAGACTAGCTAGTGTATCCTCCATCGTTCACACTGTGAGCTAGCTAGGGCCTCCTCTATCTCTTGTGTTCTAGTTAGTGGGCTAAGGCCTCCTCTATCGCTATAAGGAACTTGAATGTCTCTCCATGTGCATGTCAATCCACCGCCAGGGCCAGGATTCTTAGGTTCCCTCTTGTTGTCAGGGTCAATGCTCTCTTTGTCACTGTCGGAAGCTCGAATGTCTCCACTCGGCCATGACCTCACAGGTTTGGTTTCATTCAAGTTTTGTTATATTTTTTTATTTCATATTACATAATATAATAAATATTATATTAATTATAATATAATATAAATATAAATATAATTAATATAAATTATATAAATTAAAATGTAAAAATATAAATTATTTATTATATATAACACATATTTAATAAATAATTATATATTATATAATTAATTTATATTATATAGTGGGCCATTTATAATTAATCATTTATATTATATTATATATTATATTCCCGTACATTTCATTGAGATTATTTTTGTGAATCCATATTTATGAGAATTTTAGTGATTGGTGATCTTGGGGTAAGTGACAATAATGGTTAGGAGTTATATAGGTTAAATTCTATATTCTTAAAGGGGGGTTTAGTGGTTATAGGCATTATTGGGGTTAAAAATTATGCATTATAGATTTTCAGATATAGGGTTAAATTCTTAAAGTGGGATAGTTATTGATTTTTGGGGTTATGGGTTATAAGGGGATATAGTTTTAAGGTTTCATATGGGTGAGTTGAAAATAGATATAACATGAACGATTATGGGAGTTATATCTTACTGGTTATAAGGTTTATGTTGAGCATACCAATTATAAGAGTTATGTAGATTGGGGTCTATGGGTTACATGGGTTAGGGATTATCATTATTTTTTAGGTTAAGGGTTACATGGTTTATGGTTTATAATAGATTATGGTTAGGGATCATAAGGGATGTAGATAAATGTCTTAGGTTAGGAGTTATATGTTATATATTAGATGTTTTCCTTTTCACAAGATGAAGACCATAGGGAATAATCATGGGTCAAGTATATAGAGATATAGGGTTAAGATTTCATATAGATTAGTTTAAAAGAGATGTATCCTTAAGGTTTATAAGAGTTAGGTGTTAGTGGTTGTAAGGTTTATGCTGAACATACCAATTGTAAGAGCTATGTAGGTTGGGGTTGAGGAATTATATGGGTTATAAGGGTTAGGGATTATCATTGAGGTTAAGGCTTAGATGGTTTATAGTTTATAAGGGATGATGGTTAGGGGTCATAAGGGATTTATATAAGCGTTATAGGTTAGGAGTGATACAAGTTAAATTTCTAAGGTATGAGGAGTTATAACATAAGATTTAGATGGGTTATTTATTAAGGGTTATAGGGGTTAGGTATAAGGGGTTATGAGGGTCAAGGGTTTGGTGTTATATGTTATAGGTTAGATTTTATAAGGGATATATGGCCTGGGAATTGTAGTTATTAATGGTTTTAGGGTAAGTGGGTATAATGGTTAGGAATTATACATGTTAAATTGTGATATTCCTTAGGGGGGTTTATGGGTTGTAGGCATTATTGGGGTTACAAATTTTTCATTATATATATTTTGAGGTTAATGGTTATTACAACCAAGGGTTTAGAAATTGTAAGAATTAAGGGTTAATTGTGATAGTAATTAAAGGACGATGTTGATAATAAGTTATAAGGATAGAGAGATATGAATTATAGAGACTACATGTACATGAATTTAGGATTTACATGGATTATGGATTGTATGAGTCAAGGGTATTATATGTTAGGGATGATAGGTCATAGGGTTATGGTTCATAGAAGTTTAGATTTCATTGCAATTTAGAGATTTAGTGGTTAGAGACTAGAATAATAGTGTTTATAAAGGTTAGGAGTTAATGGTTTTATAGGTTAGGGATTAGAATAATATTTTTTATAGGGGTTGTGTTTCAAACTATAGAGTTCAATGGATATGGGTCATAGAGGTTATGGGTTTTATAGGGGTTTTAAGGTAAGGAGTTGATGGTTGTAGGGATTGTTAGGAGTTACACATGTTAAATTTTATATTTCGTAAGGGATTTTAGGGGTTGTAGGAATTATAGAGGTTACAAATAATGCATTATAAATTTTTGGATATAGGTTTAAAGTCTTGAAGTGGGATTATGAATTTTAGGGGATGTATAATGTATTTTAGTTGTTTCTTTTAAAATTCATTCGAGATGTTGATACTAAGAGGGGGGTGAATCAATATCAAGTACAATTTAAAACCTTTTTCAACTTATACTTAAACCATTCAACTATATCCAATGAGCAATGAACAATAGTATAAGAGTTACACCAATACACCATAATACACCATGCAC
>ML779361.1:257573-287471 GCA_009831015.1 Picea engelmannii
TAATGGCTTAAAGCCGACATAAATAAAATAACATTACTAATCTAAATCACAACTAATGGCCTAAAGCCGACATAAATAAAATAACATTACTGATCTAATATGCCCCAATTAAGTGGTAATGAGCCAATATTAGGGCTTAACAAGTTCACATCCTAAATGTTATCCACTGTAGGCATAGTTGGTGCTACTAATTTAGGAATATACTGACTAATATACACCATCGATTGATATGCCATATATCCCTCCACCATAGAACCCTCAGGACATGCTCTTTGTCTAACCAAATCCTTGAATGATTCCAAGTTCCTTTCAACCATCCACATTGACCTTGTGTGTACAGGTCCACACATTTCAATCTCCTCAACTTGGTGTATGAGGTAATGTTCTTGTGCATTGAAAAATGTTGGAGGTAGATACTTTTTAATTTCACACATTAGTTGAGGAATTTATCTCTTCCAATACTTTATATCATCTTGATGAATTTATTTTAGTGACAACCATATATGGATCATGACACAAGAAAATAACATGTTGGATATCCTTGATATATATGTCAGTATATATTGGACGGTGTAAATATAATCCCAATCCAAGAGGCAGTATATGTGTTTGACAGTACACACATTCCCGCATCTAGTACTGCAAGGACATCTTTTTATGGTGTTGATTAAACAATGAACGGAAAAAGAGGGATTTTTCATCACAACTATGACACACATACATTTTATATACAATGTAGAACCTGAAAGAAAAATGAAGAAAGGCTGATGCAAACTTAAAACATGTGTCAACCAATTTGTGTACTTTGAAAGAAAAATAGGTTTTATGGTTTACACGATGAATTGATGATGGAAACAAGTGGGTTTGTGAGTCAAATTTCAGTCTAGAAACCCTCCCATATCGTTAATGCATGCGAATAGTCTATCCATGCCAAATTTCAGTGCATACCGAAACAGTTTGAAAAAATTTCAACGCTGGCCCCATTCACAGGTCATTGTTGCCCATGTCTAGTCCTAGTACAATTTCTTTTTGTTGTTCCTTTTAAAATTTGTTTGATAGTACACACGTTCCTACATATAGTACTACAAGGACATATTTTTATGGTGTTTATTAAACAATGAACGAAAAAGAGGGATTTTTCATCACAACTATGACACACATACATTGTATATACAATGTAGAACCTGAAAGAGAAATGAATAAAGGTTGATGCAAACTTAAAACTTTTGTCAACCAATTTGTGTACTTTGAAAGAAAAATAGGGTTTACGGTTTACATGATGAATTGATGATGGAAACAAGTGGGTGTGTGAGTCAAATTTTAGTCTAGAAACCCTCCCATATCATTAAGGCATGTGAATAGTCTATCCATGTCAAATTTCAGTGCATATAGAAATAGTTTGAAAAAAATTCAACATTGGCCCCATTCACAGGTCACTGTTGCCCATGTCTAGTCCTAGTACAATGTCTTTTCGTTGTTCCTTTTAAAATTCATTCGAGAGTACACACATTCCCGCATCTAGTACTGCAAGGGCATATTTTTATGATGTTGATTAAATAATGGATGAAAGAAAATGAATTTTCATCACAACTATGACACACATACATTGTATATACGATGTAGAACCTGAAAGAAAAATGAAGAAAGGTTGATGCAAACTTAAAACTTGTGTCAACCAATTTGTGTACGTTGAACTAAAAATAGGGTTTATGGTTTAGATGATGAATTGATGATGGAAACAACCGGGTGTATGAGTCAAATTTGAGTCCAGAAACCCTCCCATATGATTAAGGCATGCAAATAGTGTATCCATGTCAAATTTCAATGCATAAAGAAAGAGTTTGAAAAAATTTCAACATTGGCCCCATTCACAGGTCATTGTTGCCCATGTCTAGTCCTAGTACAATGTCTTTTCATTGTTCCGTTTAAAATTTGTTCGACTGTACACACATTCTCACATCTAGTACTACAAAGGAATATTTTTATGGTGTTGATTAAACAATGAACGAAAAAAGAGGGACTTTTCATCACAAATATGACACACATACATTGTATATACAATGTAGAGCCTGAAAGAAACATGAAGAAAGGATGATGCAAACTTCAAACTTGTTTCAAGCAATTTGTGTACGTTGAAAGAAAAATAGGGTTTATGGTTTACATGATGAATTGATGATGGAAACAAGTGGGTGTGTGAATCAAATTTGAGTCCAGAATCCCTCCCATGTCATTAAGGCATGCGAATAGTCTATCCATGTCAAATTTCAGTACATACAGAAACAATTTGAAAAAGTTTCAATGTTGGCCCCATTCACAGGTCATTGTTTCCCATGTCTAGTCCTAGTACAATGTCTTTTCGTTGTTCCTTTTAAAATTCCTTCGACAGTACACATGTTCCTGCACCTAGTACTGCAAGGGCATATTTTTATGGTGTTGATTAAATAATAAACAAAAAAGAGTGATTTTTCATCACAACTATGACACACATACATTGTATATACAATGTAGAACCTGAAATAAAAATGAAGAAAGGCTCATGCAAAATTAAAACTTGTGTCAACCAATTTGTGTACTTGAAGATAAAAATTGGTTTATGGTTTACATGATGAATTGATGATGGAAACAAGTGGGTTTGTGAGTCAAATTTAGATATGAAATTACCTCTAACGCCTTCTTCTTGCCACTAAATGCATGGGCCTAATTGGCATGATGTTTGTTTTGTACAACATAGGAGATGAAAATAAATAGCACAACCATGATGATGGGTATATTGTTGGGATTTCCATGCATGAAATTAATCTGAGAAAGTTAAAACGAAATGAGGCCTAGATCAGATATATAGAGTGGGTGTGTGATTCATATTTGAGTTTGGAAATGCACATTATTCTTGCTACGTTACTCATGGGCCAAAGTCCCATGTTTTCAAATAGTTTCAAAAAGATTCTATAGAAATGAAAAACACGTTCATTGAAACATCGTTGATGCAATACTATGACAACAATGATGACATCTACGAGCATGATGGTATAAAAATGAATGAGCTTCTCTTGGTTTCAAGAATAATTTATCCTCTACTGAACAAGGCCAACCACGTGAAGGTAGAAGCTCATATGGCCCCTCCCCTCCCCCTCACATCACTCTCAATTCCCCAATACGAAATCTATAAAATAGAAAATAATCGAAAGCAACCTAGTAAGATTCATGCATAGAAACTACAAAAACAAAAAATAATGAAGGCAAGTGAAATTATGTGTTTGTAAATGATATTTTTAGTTTACCACGTACTCTAGTATATTGATGACTATTTTCAGGTTTCACATAATAATTAAACAACATGTAACATCGGATATAAAAACGTCGCATAAAAATTAAAAACATGTAATTAACCCATGACATAAGTAAATTATTTTAAGAGAATAATTCATACAAATTAAAATATATAGTCACGTACCTGATCCAACTCAACATTTGTATCATCCTTGTTATGTATCTTATTCTTCATTGAACTAGACATATGTATCACCATTCGTTTGAGAAACGATGTTGAAAGGATTGATGATATCATCATCATCATCAATTTAATTTTAGAGCATGTTTTCATCAACATCATCATCAAGAATTGCATTGTCTCCTGTGCCTGGATCATGATCTTCTTCACCTTCTTCGTCTATCGACCCTATATGATTTTTCGTCTCTTTCTGATCCGGCGAATCATCGTATTATTCAATATCATATTCTTCCTGTACAAGAGTATACTTAATTGGCCTTTCTCTTGGAACATATCTAACAACAAATTACCAATCCATCTCACCTGTAACATTTGAGTAAAAGACATGTTCACATTAGCTTGGAAAAACATAGTGATCATGTCCTCTTTCAAACACTATTTTTTTTATCATTGGAAATCCATTGGCATGTTGAATAATAGTTCTTTCCTCATCCTGTTCATTCATTCGTAACCTATACCATTTGATGTTGAACATAAAAAATTTGAAGGAATTAAAGTCACACTCAAGTATATCATTCAAATATCCATAGTATCTATTTTCAAATTCTCGAGGATGTATGTCACTCCTAGAGGAAACATTAGTGACCTGGAATATTGTAGTTATCCCACTATCATAATTTTTCCTAGTTTCATCCAATTGTTTGATGTGAAATTTACGACCATTGCACCACATAGCCTTGTGGTGTTTTAACTACAATATGCCAGATATGTAAAATATGCATTGTCAATTAATAAATTAACATACTTACATAACTTGGAAAGTATCTAAAAAAGGCAGTGCACATGTAGTCACATTAATATAATATAAAATAACTGAATAAAATTGGTGAATTTTCTTGCATGTCCATCTTTCAAACCTTATGCTAAATCAATTTCTCTTTGTGTAACATTGGCATCTCCATTACAACGAGCTTCTCTAACCAATTCAGACAAGCATTTCTATGATAACCTACCGCCATGATGTTGTTTACACATTTCAATCCATACATTCATCCAGTCAATATTGTTTGCAATGTATAAATGAAGTACATCCCAATCTTGAGCAATTGAATAAAAAAATCACAATTCACCAATATTAAATATTATTTATGACGTCCATGGTAAATATTAATAATTTATGAAATAACATATATTAATATATTAATGAGTATGATCATATACACATTTTTTTTTATATGTATTAATATAAATCTCCACAATTATTAATATATTACCTCTCATTTTTTTCATTCTACCTTTCCCCAAAAGGTGCTATGATCTTCAAAAATTTTTATGGAGTTCACATCCCAAATGTGATCCACTTCATGCATAACTGGTGCTACTAATTTAGAAAGATACTGAATAATATACATCATGGATTGATATACCATATATCCCTCCACCATAGAACCCTCGGGACATGCTCTTTGTCTAACCAAATCCTTCAATGATTTCAAGTTCCTTTCCACCATCCACATTGACCTTGTGCGTACAGGTCCACAGATTTGAATCTCCTCAACTTCGTGTATGAGGTAGTGTTCTTGTGCATTGAAAAATGTTGGAGGTATACACTTTTTCATTTCACGCATTAGCCGAGTAATTTCTCTCTTCCAATACTTTATAACATCTTCATGCATTTCTTTCAATGACAACCATCTACATGAGATCATGACACAAGAAAATAACATGTTTGAACATAACATAATATATACCACATTACAAGTAAAACACATGTCATTAAGTACAACAACAAATTGAAAGAACATTTTTCATATAAATCACAACTACTTACCTCATGTATTTTCCAAGATCATATATAACTTGTTTGACGTTGTTGTCAAAGTCATTTGGGAGAGATAGTGGTAGAATATACTGTAACAAAAAAATGAATCGTTATTTGTTTTGACCAAAGTAGAANAAAAAAAAAAAAAAAAAACTTAAAAGATGTATAAGGCCAATATATAAATATGTATACCAAAATTATTACCTTAATGAAGGTATGCCAGTCATGTGTTTTTACCCCACCAAATTCACCTTTATTCGTTAAGATAGTATTTATGTTTGAAGCAAAACCCGTGGGAAATTTAATTCTTTGAATGAACTCTTTTACATCATTGCTTTGTTGCTTTGTTAATAACCATGGAATGTTATTTTGGTCTCCATCAACATTTGATCGGATCACACTTCACATTGCATGATTGGCTTTTTGAATGTCAGTAGAAATTTTGACAATTTTTTCTTTATCCCTCCTACCATCTATGATTCGCCAAAACATTTATGTCATATTCTTATTGATATGCATTGTAGCAAACAAATGATATATTTTTATCTTTTTATAGTAGGGAAACCTCATGAATTGAGTGGGATAACATTTCATTCCTCATGGAAGCCCATTATTAATACCTTCATGATGGCGACCTTCATGAAGCATAAAAGAAATCACAACAATAATTATCAAATACGGTAAAATAAATTCAATGATTAAAAGAAAAATTCAAAACATTACATATACAATACATAAATAAATTTTGTACTTTGATGATTTCTATTATATTCCAACCTCCATAGGTGTGGTGTCATTCTTCATGGTTTTAAACTAGTCTCTTCTTTCCCATTGAAAATATATTTTTCAGTAGTATGATACCTATGGTTCTTATGGAGGAGGTGTCTATACTCATCAAACACCACCTTTCCTAAACATTTTGAATGTTGATACTTCATCTTAGGACAACAAACTGGACATGCAAATTTAGCCTTTGTTTGAAGACGTGTAACATATGGATTAATGCCAATTATACGATGAGATTATTTAAAAATTAAACATGTAGCATGATATATTTAAAATATTATATAGTATTAAAGACCAATAGAATGTTACATACCACAAAAATGTGTTAGTCCCGAGGAATTATGAATTTTCCATAAAACTATTCCACAAAAAATAAATTTCTTCTCCCCTATTGGTTTACAAATGTCATACGTAGTGATGCCAACCCATAACTTCAGTAGCTCGTCGATAAGAGGCTCGATATATACATTCATATCTTTAACTTGGTACTTACCTAATTGTTTGAAATTACACATAATTACTACCATGATATATATATAGGTAAATAAATAAACAAAAGATATTATGCAAAAAATGAAACAAATGAAAATGTTACAATCAAAAAATTAATGTAAACAAATACCTCGAACAATCATTGTCAACATTATGTGCTCCCCCTTTATTGACATCCAAGGAGGAATGTTATTATTGATAACAAAAATAGGCCACACTGAGTAAATAGACCTAAGCTCTCTGAATGGATTAACACTGTCAACTGCCAATGAAAGCCTAACATTACGAGGTTCATCTTTGAAAGATGCCCATTTTTCCTCAATTTCCCTAAATTCATAACCATTGGTAGGCATTCGAAGAACACCATCTCCAATTCTGTTACATTCATGGTAATCCATAAATTGTGCTATGCTTTCACACCTGAAAAATCGTTGCAAACGTGGAATTATGGGAATATGATGAAGAACCTTTCAAGGCACCCTTTTTGTTATTTGATCGGTTCGATATCTACTGATAAGACATTGCAGGCATTATTTTTTCGAAGCATGTCCATAATATATAATATGATCATTAGGAAATGCATCTATAGTTTGATAATCCATTCCAATGTCTTTCATAATGGCATGCAAATCTCGATATGTGTGAGGTAAAATATTCGACGACGATAAAAAAAAATCACCTAACAATCTACAACATAATTAATAACTAGTTAATGTAAAGAATATTAATCCTAAAAAATGCATTCTTATTTTACACATTAATTTACACTAAAAATATATAAAAAAAAGTCATCATTTATGTATATGAGATGAAACATATTATATACCTTAGGATCTATGTAATACAAGTGTTTGAAAAATTATTCATAACCTTTAAGTTCACTAGAAACAATGTAGTGGAGAGAAGATTTGCTCTTGAGCCTTCATAAAATCGTTTATTTGCCTTTTCTAATAGAGGTTCATCATAAATACCATCATTGTCCCCATCCTCATCCAATTGAGCATACAAATATTGGATCATTTGATTTGTCCCATCATCTTCTTCCATGGGATCATTAACTTGATTTGTCCCATCATCTTATTCCATGAGATCCTCATTTGCTTGATCATGTTCTTGGCTTGTACAACATCATTTCTACTACTACGTGGTGTAATATTCTGCAGAAAGTTAGAGGGTAACTCTAAATTTATAATTACAAACAATAATGAAAAACTAGTGTGTATAACAAATATTCAAAAAATATATATACATATATGTAATTTTATATAAAATAGACAATATAAAAACATATAATGAATATATAGCTAATTACCACGGGATGATATTCATTTGATCCCCCATCAATGTATCCATGTTTCCTGCAATTGTTTTTAGTTGTTTCTATTAAAATTCTTATGGGACGTGTAGTGTAACATTTTTTGAAAGGGCAATAACATCTACCATCACCATTTTCACCTTCTTTACTTTTTTTCCCACCTCTAATATCCTGCGACATTCTTCTGCACAAAAATATCATTTCTGAATCGTCGTTGTTATAGTAAGATTGTCGCAACATCTCTAATTTGCAAAATATTTATAGATATTTTTTTCATCGCAAGAGCGACGAACATTGACCAAGTCAATGTTGAATTTGTCAAATAGTGTAACGTTCAATGCTGACTTTGTCAAACAGTGTAACAGTCAACGTTGACTTTGTCAAATAGTGTAATGGTCATCATTGGATCGTCGCTCTTGCGACGATAACCAAAGGTCATCGCAAGAGCGACGAGAGTCCACTATCTTCACGTTCGTCACTCTTGAGACATACAACTGGTTTAGTCGCAAGGGAAACGAATGCAGGCTGGATTTATAAAAAAATTGAAAAATTCATCTCTTTATCTTCAATTTTGCGATGAAAGGGTACTTTGTCCCAAGTAGTCGTCACAAATTTTTCAATATGTAGTAGTTCATGTAGGTGTAAAGTTATTTGCAGATCAGTGTCCCAAGACATAAGAAGAGGAGGAGGACATGTCTTGTGTTCCTTATGCGAGTGTGGTTAGTAGTTTTATGCATGCAATGGTATGTACTAGACCATACATTTCACATGCAGTGGGAGTTTTGAGCAGGTATATGTCAAAACCAGGGAAGGAGCACTGGACAACAATAAAGAGGGTTTTAAGGTATTTGCATGGCATTGATAGCTATGGATTATTCTACCAAGGAAGACCAGGATTGGATAGAGTGTTGGATATACATGGCTTTGTGGATGCAGACTGGGATGAAGATTTGGATCGTAGGAAATCTACAAGCGGGTATGTGTTTACCCTGTTTGAAGGAGCAATCAGTTGGTTGAGAGAAAGACAATCTGTAGTGGCACTTTCAATTACAGAAGTTGAATACATGGAAACCACTCATGCATGTAAGAAAGAAGTATGGTTACAAATATTGTATTCAGGTATTAGGTTGGAACAATAACTTTTAAGGATAGATTGTGACAGTCAGAGTGCAATTTTTCTGGTGAAGAACCCATCTTATCATTAAAAAACAAAGCATATTGATGTTCAATATCACTTTCTGAGAGACATGGTCAAAGAAAGAAGGTGTTGTTGATGAAGGTGGAAAATTAGAATGTTGCAAATTCATTAACAAAATCTGTGAGAACTGATAAGCTTTCTTGGTGTAGAGGAACTATGGGCATTGTTACCCTAGATTGTTGACTATGTGACCCTGTAACCCCTTGTATGCAAAGAAAACAACAAGTGGGAGAATGTTCGCTATGTGTTATATTGTTTGCACGGAAAAGGTTGAAAAGTGATTGCAATGGAGATAACCATAATGAAGACAATAACATCATAGCAGTAGGAACCAATACATGAGTGAAAATAAGTAAGTGCAATCGTAAAGGGACAAAAGAATAACGAGAACCTTTCAAGACTTGGCCAAAAAATGATAAGAGAGTGTTGGGTACATGTTATACTCGTCTCTACATTGCACCGAGTGTGCAGAGGGGTTTGAGGGGGGGACGCTAGGCCCCTCCTTTGGGGGTTCGAGGGCAGTGCCCCCCATAATTTATTTTCCTCGAGAAACGTGTCACCTTTTTTTCCTCATTTTTTGTCTCCTTGATTTTGTGTCCATTGTTGGGCGGTTTTTTGGCACATGGTTTTTTTGCCAATGGTTTTCTATTTCCGATTAAGGAATTAGGGTTGTTGACTTATCCAGGTCATTTGGTGCAGACCTCGACCCTCGGGCCAAGATCCGCGCAAGATTGTTCTAAATCTTCTATGACTCAAATTGACTTTTCGATTCCTCCATAGGGAATCCCACACACACACCACAGTGTTTTCCACATATCCTTATAGGTATGCCCACATGATCAAACAAAAGGAATCAACCCAAATCTCCTGACCAACAATATGATTGCGCCTTTTACCGAATCGAGATTTTGAGTTTCGCAATATCGTGATTCCTGTTGTCGAGTTTCTTGTCTCTTCAACCTCCGAAACCCGAAATGTCGAATTTTTGAAATCTTTGGCTGCGTCCTCCTCCACAGTTGTTTCGCGTTTCGCGACTTCGAGAATTCTTGAGTAAATAACCCCGACCTCTTGTCTTCGAAACTACCAAAATGCCGAACCCCGATGCATTCAAAAAAGGCTACCTCCCCAATGAAACTTTTCGTTGATTCGGAGTTTCAAACTTCACGATTTCGTGAATCCAGCTGCAAGACTCCCGGTTCTTCAACCTTCAAAACTTCTAAACGATCAACAAGGATTGACTCCTCCTATTGATGAAAATGCACCACCTATCTTTCCCCCTGTACTCTGTTTCCCACATGGATTCTTGCCTCCTGTCCACTCAAGCTCTCCGTCTTTCAAAACTTGAACAACCCTTCGACAATCGTTCCTCTATCACTTCAAAACCTCGAACTCTGAAGTGGCGCCTTCCATGGAATCAACGACTATAAGCCCTCGTTCGATCCGACGAATCATGTTATTTCGAGCTTCAGTGGAGTTCGAAACTCTCGATCCCAAAACGCTGCCTCCTGTTCTTCCCGACACCCGATGTGCCGAAATCCAAAAATTTCATGCCAAAATCCTGTCGCGACTCACGACTTCGGGATTTTCGCTCCACTAGGCCCAACTCCTTGTCGTCAGGACCCCCGAAACGTCGAACTCTGAAATTCTGAAACACCGAAAATTATATGCCTTGTCTTCACACACGATAATCCATTTCGCAATTCGGAAGTTTGAGTGACCAAGGGATTTGGCTTGCACTCCGGACTTACAAACCTCGATTTACCAAAATGATCTTGACGGCTCGATGGTCACGATTAATGGTCGACATTGAATCTTGAAACCAACGTAATGGGTTCGTCTAACCCTTATCCACCCTACAACTCCTCTGGATCCTACGGTCCTCGTGACTTTGCAAGTTCTCCACGGAGAATTTCAACCATCCGATTCACTACTCATTGAATCTCTGACCAAACTGACTTAGCGTCCTTCCACTGAACTTAACTTCTACGTGATGGTTCAGCTCCCCGTCTTCCTTTGAATACTTCAAAGGCGATAATCCTCCAAAGATTTCTATTTCAACCTCAAGTCTCGAAAGGACTCATGCACGCACTCTTTGCGGTAATCTTTCAAATACTTCTATGTATTTGATTCTTTGACTCTATGCACTCTCGGTAACAACAGTCTTTCACTCTTCAACCTTAGTTGATAAATTCTAAGGCTTCAACTAAACTGTGCACATCTTGCACAACTTCTATGATTCACCTGCACTTCTGCTGGTATGAGAGCAATGGTATCCTTCCTGATCTTTCTGAGATAAAACTCAAAACCCTTGTCAACGCACACCTTGCGGATGTTTCACTGCACTCCTTATAGGAACTCTCTCAGGAAGAGTGATGCAGGAGAATCTCAAGCGAACCAGTGTGGAGACAACGGACAACTTGAAAAGCGTCCAACACAAATTTTGAAATATCTTGAATCATTAATGAAGCCATCAAGTGAAGGCACATTTGTAAAATGTAAGCGGACCTTGAGTGATTCGCTCTCGTCCTTAGTAGGTAGAAGGAATTTATGGTAGTTAATGCAAGTAGATAAAATTCAATTCTAGATTAGACAGTTTAGAATGAGAGAGGGAAACAGGATATAGACACCCTCATTGTGTAATTGTAACATAGAGGGATATTATGCAATAGAAGAGAGCATAGAGCATAGAAGAGGAGAAGCAGAGAGTTGTGTAGCCGAACTCCATGTACAAAAGTTCTGAATTAATAAAAGAAAGTTGTGATTCAGACTCATGGTGTTCATATATTCTCTGTGTATGAATCTTTGAATGTTTTTCTCATGAATGTTTTACTCTTTATGTCATGCAATTTCTTTTATGCTATGTATGAATGATTTCTTATTGAATGTTTGAAATCTGAGAGAGAGAGAGAGTAAGAGAAATGAGTTTCAATTATTTCTCTATCTGAGAAAGGGTTCCTACAAGGAGTGCAGTTGAATTGTCCGCAAGGAGTGCGTCGACAAAGTGTTCAGAGGTTTGTCTCTGAAATCTCAAGAGAGATAACTTTTGTTCTCATTCCCTCAGAAGTGCAGTTTGGGCACAGTAGCCGTGCAAGGTGTGCGCAGGTCGAGTAGAGGTTTAGGTTCGGTAACTTGAATGGTTTGTTGAGGGACTGTTGCTATAGGAGTGCGCAAAGTCGACGGGTTCCAATTCCTTGGAGTAATTAAGGAATTTTCCGCAAGGAGTGCATGCAGGAGTCTTCTTCAAGACTCAGAGTTGGAGAAAGTTTAGGAAGGATAAAGCCTTCAAAGTCGTCGAAAGAAGCATAGGAAGTTTGTGCACCGAAAATAGTGAGAAGGTATTTTCAAGTTGGATTGCAGAGGATTAAGTACTATGGAAACCCACTTGGTAAAAGGTTTTCGAAGTCCTTGTGAAGGAAAGAATGGACGGTCGAAATTCTCTGTGGAGAATTCACGAAGTCTCGTGGGCCATTAGATCGCACGAAAGAGTACAGGAGTTACGACGAAGTATTCCCAAAGGTTCTAAGCTCAGGAGGAGTAGAGTCGTAGATCCAAGCCACAGGAGCCATTGGATTTACCCGTGAACTTCTATTTCAGGTTTTCGCGAGTGGAAGTCCCGAAATCTTGGCATCAGGACTCGCGAAATCACGAAACGCGAAGTCCCGAAGGCTGAAAGGCTCGTGTGGGCCACAAAATCAGTAGCGTGGACATGTGGCGCACTATTGACATTGGGGTATAACTCCGTTGACCATTTTGGGGTTTCGTGGGGCGAAGTTCCAAATTCTTTGCATTAGGATTCACGATATCGTGAAGTCTGAAATCTCGACGGAGTGAAAGGTCGTTGAAAAGTCAACCTTGTGAGTGCATCGAAATTTCGGTAAATCGGGTTTCGGGAATCATGAGAACGATTTGCTTGACATCGCAATCGTCGAAATCGTGATAAGGAGAAGTCTGAAAGAGAGAGAGAAAAGGTCAGCGTTGATTGTTTTCGGGTTTCCGAGATTTGGAGACAAGGCGCTTGACCACTGGATTCACGAAAGTGTGAAGTCCAATCTCCCGAAGTATAAGGGAGAATTTCTCGAAGTTAGTTGTGGGTGCAGATTTACTGAAAGGGAAATAGAAGAGTCATTGCAAAATATCTTCGGCCCAGTGTAAAGGAAAAGATCATGTTGACGCAGACCTTCTGACTTGCGGGTTGAGGGTTGCGGGTGCACGTCATCATTTTTGGTATCAGAGCTCAGAAAGGTTCTTTGCTTTCTGTAGCAGAGAAAAAGAGAATTCACCATGCCTCCAAGGAGAAGGGACAGACAAACACCTGATCCACCAGAGGAGAGGGAAATGCCGAGAAGAAGAGGTAGGTAGATGACTGATCCCACCATGGAAAAAGAAATGTGTGATTTACGTGCCAGACTTGAAGACATGGAGACAACACAGATACACACAGTCAGTGTTGGGGATCTTAGTGATTCTGAAAGTGAAATTGAGGCTGAAGAAGAAGAAGTTGCAGCCGAAGATGCAGCAAACGAACGCTTGATTAGGGCTATTACAAGAATGGGTGCAAGAGAGAAAATGGACATTCCAGTTTATGAGGGAAATCTAGATGCAGAGGAGCTTCTAGGCTGGATTAGAGCCCTGGACACATACTTTGACTATGAATATGTCGAAGAGGACAAGAAGTTCAAACATGTTGTCACAAGATTGAAGGGACATGCAGCATTGTGGTGGGATGAACTACAAGCTGACAGATGCTGCAAAGGCAAGCAGAAAATCAAAAGCTGGGACGGAATGATTATGAAGATGAAAGAGAAATTCGTCCCTAGGGATTACCATATTACTCTGTTTCGAAGGATGCAAAACTTGAGACAGAAGCTGATTACAGTGAAAGAACACACTGAAGAATTCTACAAGCTGAACATCAGGGCAGGTCATCGGGAAAGCGATGATGAAAAAGTTTCCAGATACATGAATGGCCTGAGATACAACATTCAGGATGAGATGAGCATGGTAACCATCCAAATGGTAGAAGATTCTTATCAGCTGGCTCTAAAAGCTGAAGAGAAGTTGAGCCGAAAGCAGGGTCAAAGAGGGCAAGGCAGAAGTTAGCCCAAAGGCAAATCAGTTGCCTAGGATAAATATCAGAAGCCCAAGGAGGAATGGAAGAAACCTCAGACTCGAACTGAGAGAGGTGGAAGCTCATAATGAGGGAAATATGATGAACAAAGAGGTCAACGTACCGAGCAGAGAGGATATTATGATGATAATAATATCTTTCCTCGTACCAGAGGTAGAGGAAGAGGAAGAGGTGGAGTAATAACCTACTTCACATGTGGAAAGAATGGGCATATGTCTTATGAGTGTCCAGATAAAAAGAAAGAGAGTGGAGAGACTCACATCGCCGAAGCACAGAGGTGAGATATTGAGGTAGAAGATGTTGAAGGTGGAAGATTGCTGATGATGCGAAAATCTCTTTTGACACCAGAGAAGGAGGTGGAGAGTTTAGTCCAAAGAAACAGACTTTTCTGGATTGCTTGCAAAACCAAGGACAGGGTATGCAAGGTCATTGTGGATAGTGGTAGCACATATAATCTCGTTTCTATAGATATGGTAGAAAAGCTGGAGCTGGAGACGATTGATCATCCAATCCCATACAAAGTTTCGTGGCTACAAAAGGGACATCAAGTAACTGTCACTAAACAGTGTTTAGTTGAATTTAAGATAGGAGGATATAATGATAAGATACTCTGTGATGTCATTCCCATGGATGTTTTTCATCTATTGTTGGGTAGACCATGGCAATATGATAGGAATGTGATTCATGATGGGAGAATGAACACGTACACCCTAGAGAAGAATGGGAGAACTCACATGTTGCTTCCAATCAAGGATAAGGAGGTGAAACCAGAAGTAAGTAACACCATACTTCTCATGAGTGGGAAGGAACTTCTTACAGAGGTTAATAAGAAGGAGGATCCACAGTTCATTGTGGTCAGGAAACCGAAGCTTGTTTTGACCAGCACAAGGGTGGATGATTTACCAGAGGAGGTTCAGGAACTGCTGGAAGAGTTCGTTGACATAGTAGTGGATGAACTACCTCATTCGTTTCCACCGATCAGAAGTGTGAGCCATCATATTGATCTCATACCAGGAGCTAGTTTGCCAAACAAAGCCGCTTATAGATTGATGCCAAAGGAGAATGAAGAGGTCAAAAGACAAGTCCAGTATTTGTTGGACAAAGTTTTGGTCAGGAAAAGCTTGAGTCTGTGTGTTGTTACGACAGTACTCAGTCCGAAGAAAGACAGAGGTTGGAGGATGTGTACTGACTCGAGGGCGATCAACAAGATAACCATCAGGTACAGATTCCCATTGCCATGGATGGATGATCTAATGGATTGCTTGAGTGGAGCAAAATTATTTTCAAAGATTGATTTGAAAAGCAGTTATCATCAAATTTGTATGAGAGAAGGTGACGAATGGAAGACAACATTCAAAACCAATGAAGGGTTGTATGAATGGCTTGTTATGCCGTTTGGCTTAACAAATGCACCGAGTACCTTCATGAGGTTGATGAACGAAGTCCTAAGGGAGTTCATCGAAATTTTTTTTATCATATATCTGCATGACATACTGGTTTTCAGTAAAACAGTGGTAGAGCATCTGAAACATTTGGCTATAGTGATGTAGAAATTACAGCAGGAGAAGTTGTTGATAAACATGAAGAAATCCTCATTCATGAAGACAGAGCTCATTTACATGGGATTTGTTATTTCTGCAGATGAGTTGAGGATGGATCCAGATAAGGTGGAGGTAATCAAGAATTGGCCATCACCGAAGAATACCTTTGAGGTGAGAAGTTTTCACGGATTAGCTAGTTTCTACCGAAAATTCATCAGGAATTTCAGTGGAATTAGTGCACCGATGATGTATACAGTGAATAAAAGACACAAGTATTTTCACTGGACAAAAGAAGCTGAGAAAAGTTTTAACTTGTTGAAGAGGAAGATTACGGAACAACCAATTTTGGTGTTGTCGGATTTCCAAAATACATTTCAGGTGAAATGCGATGCAAGTGGATTTGCAATAGGGGTAGTCTTGAGTCAAGAGGACAGGCCAATATCATACTTCAGTGAGAAGCTGAATGAAGCAAAGGTGAAATACTCCACGTATGATAAGGAGTTCTATGCTATCATCTAGGCATTGAAGAAATGGAGGCATTACTTGATCCCGAAAGAGTTTGTCTTATATAGCGACAATCATGCACTGCAGTTTGTGACTCAACAGGAAAAGTTGAATCAAAGACATGTCAAATGGGTTGAATATATGTAGAATTTTACTTTTGTGATTAAACATATTTCTGGTACTGCTAACAAAGTTGTTGATGCTTTGAGCGGGAAGTGTTTGTTGTTGCAGGAGTTCAGAGTTGGAACACTGGGTTTTGATGACCTCAGAGAGATGTACAGAGATGATCTAGATTTTAAGGAGGCGTACGAAGAAGCTGAGAATCTAATTCTCAGGGATAGAAGCCAATGGATAGAATACATGATCCAGGAAGGATTACTGTTTAAAGGTAATCAACTTTGTATTCTGAAATTCTCCATGAGGGAGAATTTGCTGAAGGAGAAACACAGTGGAGGATTAGCAGGACACGTTGGTCATGACAAGACATTCACAAAGTTGAATGAGACACATTTTTTACCAGGAATGCGAGCATACGTCAAAAGATTCATGGACATATGCAGAATTTGCCAGCATTCGAAGGGAAGGAAACAAAATGCAGGGTTCCATCAACCATTGCCCATACCTGAGAGGCCGTGGGATGCAATCAACATGGATTTCATATTGGGGTTGCCAAGAACACAAAGAGGTTTTGACTCAATATTTGTGGTGGTGGATAGATTTTCCAAGATGGCACACTTCATTCCATGTCAAAAGACCAGTGACACAACTCACATTGCGAATCTTTTTTTCAAAGAAGTTATTCGACTTCATGGCTTACCAAGGAGCATAGTTTCAGATCGAGACACCACGTTCATAGGACATTTCTGGAGGACCTTATGGAAGAAGCTGGGAACTAACTTTTCGTTTATTTTGGCTTATCATCCTTAGACGGATGGACAAACAGAAGTGGTGAACATAAGCCTATGAGACTTGCTGAGAAGCCTGGTGATAGAACACCACAACTAGTGGGACAACATATTACCACATGCAGAGTTTTCTTATAACGACTCAGTTAACAGAAGCACGGGGAAGAATCCATTTCAGATTGTCTATGGCATGCAGCCGAGAGGAATTTATGAGCTGAGAGATTCATAATAGACTGCAATTAGGAGCGCTAGTGCAGAAGATTTTGCAAAGGCGATGAAGGAACTTCAAAGCCAGGTGAAGGATCGATTGCAAAGGTCGAACCAAGAATATAAGTGTAGAGCAGATCAACACAGGAGACAACTTCAATTTGAGGTTGGTGATTTGGTTCTGGCACATTTGAGAAAGGAAAGGTTCCCAAGAGGAACATATAATAAACTGAAGATGAAGAAAATCGGACCATGTAAGGTCTTAAAGAAATTTGGGGCAAATGATTACGAGATTGAATTACCCGATGGGATCGAAATTTCTCCGATATTCAATATCTCATATTTGTACCCATATAAAGCTAAGGAGGTAGGGACAGGAAATGAAAAACCAGAATTCCAATGGACAAAGTAGATGCCAGTTGCAGAAAAGCCGAAGATGGAGCGCATACTGGACAAAAGAGTGAGCAAGAAGACCAGGCGAAAATAATACTTGGATTATTTGGTCAAGTGGAAGGGCCATCCAGTTGAATATGCCAGCTGAGAGAGCAAAGCAGAGATCTAGAAGCATGGACACACCATACGTGAGCTCATGGACAGGAGCCCATGAAAATTTTCAAGCCAGGGAGTATGATGCAGGAGCATCTCAAGTGAGCCAGCGCGGAGACAACGGACAACTAGAAAAGCACCCAGTGCAAATTTTGAAATATCTTGAATCATTAATGAAGCCATCAAGTGAAGGCACACTTGTAAAATGTAAGTGGACCTTGAGCGATTCGCTCTCGTCCTTAGTAGGTAGAAGGAATTTATGGTAGTTAATGCAAGTATATAAAATTCAATTCTAGATTAGACAGTTTAGAATGAGAGAGGCAAACAGGATATAGACACCCTCATTGTGTAATTGTAACATAGAGAGAGATTATGCAATAGAAGAGAGCATAGATCATAGAAGAGGAGAAGCAGAGAGCTATGTAGACGAACTCCATGTACAGAAGTTCTGAATTAATACAAGAAAGTTGTGATTTAGACTCATGGTGTTCATATATTCTCTGTGTATGCATCTTTGAATGTTTTTCTCATGATTTTTTTACTCTTTCTGTCATGCAATTGCTTTTATGCTATGTATGAATGATTTCTTATTGAATGTTTGAAATCTGAGAGAGAGAGAGAGAGTAAGAGAAATGAGTTTCAATTGTTTCTCTATCTGAGCAAGGGTTCATGCAAGGAGTGCAGTTGAACTGTCTGCAAGGAGTGCGTAGAAAAAGTGTTCAGAGGTTTGTATCTGAAAGATCAGGAGAGATAGCTTTTGTTCTCATTCCCTCAGAAGTGCAGTTTGGGCACAGGATCCGTGCAAGGTGTGCACAGGCCGAGTAGAGGTTCAGGTTTGGTAACTTGAATGGTTTGTTGAGGGACTGTTGCTGCAGGAGTGCGCAGAGTCAACGGGTTCCAATTCCTTGGAGTAATTAAGGAATTTGCGCAAGGAGTGCGTGCATGAGTCTTCTTCAAGACTCAAAGTTGGAGAAAGTTCAGGAAGGATAAATCCTTCAAAGTTGTCGAAGGAAGCACCAGAAGTTTGTGCACCGAAAATAGAGAGAAGGTGTTTTCAAGTTGGGTTGTAGACGGTTAAGTACTGTGGAAACCCACTTGTTAAAAGGTTGTCGAAGTCCTTGTGAAGGAAAGAACAGACGGTCGAAATTCTCTATGGAGAATTCACAAAGTCCCATGGGCCGTTAGATTGCACAAAAGAGTAGGGGAGTTACGGTGAAGTATTCCCAAAGGTTTTAAGCTCAGGAGGAGTAGAGCCGTAGAGCCAAGCCACAGGAGCCGTTGGATTTACCCATGAACTTCTATTTCGGGTTTTCACGAGTGGAAGTCTCGAAATCTTGGCATCAGGACTCGCGAAATCATGAAACACGAAGCCCCGAAGGCCGAAAGGATCGTGTGGGCCACAGAATCAGCAAGGTGGACAGGTGGTGCACTATTGACATGGGGGTAGAAATCCGTTGACCATTTCGGGGTTTCGTGGGGTGAAGTTCCAAATTCTTTGCATTAGGATTCGTGATATCGCGAAGTCCGAAGTCCTAACGGAGTGAAAGTTCGTTGAAAAGTCAACCTTGTGAGCGCATCGGAATTTCGGTAAATCGGGTTTCGGGAATCGCGAGAACGATTTGCTTGACATCGCGATCGTTGAAATCGCGATAAGGAGAAGTCGGAAAGAGAGAGAGAAAAGGTCAACGTTGACTATTTTTGGGTTTTAGAGATTTGGAGACAAGGCGCTTGACCACTAGATTCGCGAAAGTGCGAAGTCTGATCTCCTGAAGTATAAGGGAGAATTTATTGAAGTTAGTTGTGGGTGTAGATTTCCCAAAAGGGAAATAGAAGAACCATTGCAAAAGATCTTCGGGCCAGTGTAAAGGAAAATATCATGTTGACGCAGACCTTCCGACCTGCGGGTTGAGGGTTGTGGGCATGCATCATCATTTTTGGTATCAGAGCTCAGAAAGGTTCTTTGCTTTCTGTAGCAGAGAAAGAGAGAATTCACCATTCTACCAAGGAGAAGGGACAAATAAACCCCCGATCCACCAGAGGAGAGGGAAATGCCGAGAAGAAGAGGTAGGCAGATGATTGATCCTGCCATGGAAAAAGAAATGTGTGATTTACGTGCTAGACTTGATGACATGGAGACAACACAGAGACACACAGTCAGTGTTGGGGATCTTAGTGATTCCGAAAGTGAAATTGAGGTTGAAGAAGAAGAAGTTGCAGCTGAAGATGCAGCAAAAGAACGCTTGATTAGGGCTATTGCAAGAATGGGTGCAAGAGCGAAAATGGACATTCTGGTTTATGAGGGAAATATGGATGCAGAGGAGATTCCAGACTGGATTAGAGCCCTGGACACATACTTTGACTATGAAGATGTCGAAGAGGACAAGAAGGTCAAACATGTTGTCACAAGATTGAAGAGACATGCAGCATTGTGGTGGGATGAACTACAAGCTAACAGACACTGCAAAGGCAAGCAGAAAATCAAAAGTTGGGACAGAATGATTGCGAAGATGAAAGCGAAATTCATCCACAAGGATTACTAGATTACTCTATTTCGAAGGATGCAAAACTTGAGACAGAAGCTAATGACAGTGAAAGAATACACTGAAGAATTCTACAAGCTAAACATCAGGGCAGGTCATCGGGAAAGCGATGATGAAAAAGTTGCCAGATACATGAATGGCCTAAGATACGACATTCAGGATGAGATGAACATGGTAACCATCTGAACGATAGAAGATGCTTATCAGATGGCTCTAAAAGATGAAGAGAAGTTGAGCCGAAAGCATGGTCAAAGAGGGCGAGGCATAAGTCAGCCCAAAGGCAAATCAGTTTCCCAGGATAAATATTAGAAGCCCAAGGAGGACTAGAAGAAACCTTAGACTTGAACTGAGAGAGGTGGAAGCTCACAGCGAGGGAAATATGCTGAACAAAGAGGGAAGCATGCCGAGCAGAGAGGAGATTATGCTGATAATAATATCTTTCCTCGTACCAGAGGTAGAGGAAGAGGCAGAGGTGGAGTAATAACCGGCTTCACATGTGGAAAGAAACTAGCCAAACCATGGAAGCTTCGAACTTCAAACACACTCCAATTCTTAATTGCACCTACCTTTTCTAGATCCATCTTCAACTCATTTACAGAGATAACAAAACCCAAATAAATGAATTTTGCCCTCGTAAATGATGATTTCTTCATATTTATCAGCAATTTCTCTTGCTGTAATCTCTTCATCACTGCAGCTAAATGTCTCAAGTGGTCTGCTTCTATCTTGCTGAAGATTAATATATCATCAAGATATACGATGATGAAATTCCCTATGAAATCCTTCATGACTTCGTTCATCAACCTCATGAAAGTACTAGGCGCATTTGTTAAGCCAAATGACATAACAAGCCATTCATACAGCCCCTCATTCATCTTGAATGTTGTCTTCCATTCATCACCTTCTCTCATGCGAATTTGATGATACCCGCTTTTCAAATTAATTTTTGAAAAAAATCTTGCTCCACTCAAGAAATCCATCAAGTCATCCATCCTTGGCTATGGAAATCTGTATCTGATGGTAATCTTATTGATTTCCCTTGATTTTGTACACATTCTCTAGCCTCCATCTTTCTTTGGGCTAAGCACTGTCAGAACAATGCATGGACTCAAGATTTCTCTAATCAATCCTTTGTCCATTAAGTCCTATACCTGTCTCTTAACTTCTTCATTTTCCTGTGGCGTCAATCTATACGCGGCTTTGTTTGGTAAACATGCTTCAGGTATAAGATTGATGTGATGGCTTATACTCCTGATAGGTGGCAATGAAAAAGGTAGTTCATCCACTACTATATTAGTAAACTCTTCCATCAACTCCTGCATTTCTTCTGGTAAATCATCTATCCTCGTACTGGTCAAAAAAATTCTGGGCTTCCTGACCATAATAAATTGTGTGTCTTCCTTCTTCTTAACCTCATTAAGAATTTCCTTCCCACTCATGAGAAGTACAATGTTGCTCATTTCTGTTTTCACCCCTTTATCTTTAATTGGCAGCAACATGTGAGTCCTACCATTTTTCTCCAGGGTGTATGTGTTCTTTCTCCCATCATGAATCACGTTTCTGTCATATTTCCACGGTCTATCCAACAATAGATGACAAACATCCATGGGAATGACATCACATAATATTTCATCCTTATATCCTCCTATTTTAAATTCAACTAAACACTGTTTAGTAACATTTACCTGATGTCCTTTTTGTAGCCATGAAACTCTGTATGGGCTTGGATGTACAACAGTCTCCAGCTCCAGCTTTTCTACCATCTCTGTAGATAAGAGATTGTTTGTGCTACTGTTGTCCACTATGAATTTTCATACCCTGTCTTTGGTTTTGCAAGCAATCTGAAACAAATTGTTTCTTTGGGCTGGGTTCTCTTCCTCCTTCTCCAGCTTCAAGAGAAATTTCCTCATCATTAAGGATCTTTCGTCCTCAGCATCTTCTGCCTCCACATTCCGTCCTTGAGCTTCAACAATGTGAGTTTCACCACCATCTTTTTTCTTATCTAGACACTCATAGGATTTATGTCCGATCTTTCCACAGACAAAGCATTTTACTTCACCGCCTCTGCCTCTTCCTCTTCCTCTAGCTCAAGGAAAAGTATTTCTATCAGCATACTGCCCTCTCTGTGAGCTTCCTCTTCTCTCGTGTTGAGTTTGAGGTTTCTTTCCCTTTTCTTTAGATTTCTGAGTTCTGTCTTGGGCAATTGTTTTTCCTCTGGCTTGACTTCTACCTCGGCCTCTTTGACCTTGCTTCCGGCTCAGCTTCTCTTCAGATTTCAGAGCTATCTAATAATCATCTTCCACATTTCGAATGATCATCATGCTCATCTCATCTTGGATGTGATATCGCAGACCATTCATGTGCCTGGCAACTTTTTCATCATCGCTTTCCCGATGACCTGCTCTGATGTTTATCTTGTAGAACTCTTCAGTGTATTCTTTCATTGACATCAGCTTCTGTCTCATTCTGCATCCTCTGAAAGAGAGTGATTTGATAATCCTTGGGTATAAATTTTTCTTTCATCTTTGCAACCATTCTATCCCAGCTTTTGATTTTATGCTTGCCCTTGCAGCGTCTATCAGCCTGCAGTTCATCCCACCATAGTGGTGCATGCCCTTTAAGTCTAGTAATGACATGTTTGAATTTCTTGTCTTCCTCGACATCCTCATAGTCAAATTATTTATCCAGATCTCTAATCCAGTCTAGAAGCTCTTCAACATCCATGTTTCCCTCATACATGGGAATCTCCATCTTTGCTCTGGCACCTATCCTTGCAACAACCCTCAATAGGCATTTGTTTGCAGCATCTTCGACTGCGACTTCTTCTCCTTCATTTCCAGTTTTATTTTCACTTTCAACTTCATTGATATCCCCAACGTCAATTGTGCACCTCTGTGCTGTCTCCATGGCATCAAGCCTGGCATGTAACTCGTGCATTTCTCTTTCTCTTGCTGGATTAGGAATTGGCATTGGCTTGTCTCTTCTTCTCAGCGGCATGGCTGTAAAATGTTCCTCTTTTCTCTTCTACAGAAAGAAAAGAAATTGTTCGGAGCTCTGATACCACAAATGGTGCAGACCTCGACCCTCAGGCCAAGATCCACGCAGGATCGTTCTAAATCTGCCCTGAATCAAATTGACTTTTCGATTCCTCCACAGGGAATCCCACACACACACCACAATGATTTCCACAGGTCCTTATAGGTATGCCCACGTGATCAAACACAAGGCATCAACCCAAATCTCCTGACCAACAATATGATTGCGCCCTTTGCCGAATTGGGATTTCGGGTTTCACGATATCGTGATTCCTGTTGTTGAGTTTCTTGTATCTTCAACCTCCGAAACCCGAAATGCCGAATTGTCGAAATATTTGGCCACGTCCTCCTACACAGTTGTATCGTGTTTCACAACTTCGGGAATTCTAGAGTAAAGAACCCCGACCTCTTGTCTTTGAAACTGCCGAAATGCTAAACCCCAATGCGTTCAGCAAAGGCTGGCTCCCCAACGAAACTTTTCGTCGATTCAGAGTTTTGGACTTTGCGATTTCGCGAATCTAGTTGCAAGACTCCCGGTCCTTCAACCTTCAAAATTCTGAAATGGTCAACGAGGATTGACTCCGCCTATTGACAAAAACGTGCCACCTATCTTTCCCCCTGTACTCTGTTTCCCATGTGGATTATTGCCACCTGTCCACTCAAGATCTCCGGCTTTTGAAACTTGAACAACCCTTCGACAACCATTCCTCTATCACTTCGAAACCCTAAAATTTGAAATGGTGCCTTTCATGAAATCAATGGCTATAAGCCCTCATTTGATCCGACGACTCGCATTATTTAGGGATTTTGGGTATCGGGAGTTCGAAACTCTCGATCCCAAAACGCTGCCTCCTCTGCTTCCCGACACCCGAAGTGCCGAAATCTTGAAATTTCATGCCAAAATCCTATTGCGACTCGCGACTTCGAGATTTTCGCTCCACTAGGCCCTAAATGTCGAACTTCGAAATTCTGAAATGCAGAAAATTCTACGCCTCGTCTTCACACACGATAATCCATTTCGCGATTCATAAGTTCGATTGACCAAGGGATTTGGCTTGCAATCTAGACTTACAAACCCCGATTTGCCGAAATGATCTTGACGGCTCGACGGTGACGATCAACGATCAACATTGAATCTTGAAACCAATGTAATGGGCTCATCTAACCCTTATCCACCCTGAAACTCCTCTAGATCCTATGATCTTCGTGACTTCTCAAGTTCTCCACGGATAATTTCAACCGTTCGATTCACTCCTCAATGAATCTCTGACCAAACTGACTTAGCATCCTTCCACTGAACTTAACTTCTGCGCAATGATTCAGCTCCCCGTCTTCCTTTTAATACTTCAAAGGTGTTGATCTTCCTGATCTTTCTATTTCAACCTCAAGTCTTGAAAGGACTCATGCACGCACTCTTTGCGGCAATCTTTCAAATACTTCTGTGTATTTGATTCTTTGACTCTGTGCACTCTCGGCAACAACAATATTTCACTCTTCAACCTTAGTTGATAAATTCTAAGGCTTCAACTATCCTGTGCACACCTTGCATGACTTTTGGGCTTCACCTGCACTTCTACTGGTATGAGAACAACGACATCCTTCCTGAGCTTTCTGAGATAAAACTCAGAACCCTTGTCAACGCACACCTTGTGGAAATTTCACTGCACTCCTTACAATAACTCTCTCAGGAAGAGAAACAATTGAAACTCATTCTTCTCTCTCAGACTTCATACATTCAACATGAAATCATACATTCAATACATAATAACAACAAAGGCATAACAAAGAGAATAAAACAACTGTAAACATACCATTCAGCATATGTAAACAACAAACATCATAACACCATGAAATCTGAGTCAAAGCTTCATATATTAACTCAAATACTCTTGTACATGGGTTCTTCTCTACAACTCTCTGCTACGGCTCTCTTTTTCTTTTCTATTCTAATAATACAATAATATAAGAGTGAGGGTGTCTATATTTGTTTTCCCTCCTACACTCTAAACTGTCTAATCTCTTAATTCCAATCTACCTACTTTCATTAATAGACTTAAATGCCTATTACAATTTGATAGATGGGAGTAATCCCCCCCAGATCTGTTCATATCTCCTAGGTATAAATGCAAAGTACGCCTTCTTCCTAACTATTACATTGATGTTTTTAAGTTTCAAAATTCAAAACGTTGTTCATAAAAACGTGCTCTTTTTCCATCTACGTGTCCAACTGCTCCTTTGGCTAGGCGCGTGCTTTTGGCTTTGTACGATGCTCCTGCATCATCATTGGGTTATGTTTTTGGATGTCTATGGCTCCTATATGTATATTATATTGTGAACAATTTATGATGTGAATGAATATGGAATATGTTGTTTTTCCTGGTTTGGGTTTATAGAGGAAAAATATATGTGTAATGTGTGTATTTTTCATTGTATCTTTTCTATTCTTTTACTGAAAATATGTTTGCAGTAAATAATTGTACAAGTTCAAAATCTACAGTCTAGAGAAGAATAAGGTCCATGTCTCTTTTCATAACAGTTGTTTGAGTTTATTTCACATTTGTATTCTTCACGTTTGTAAATATTTTGCATGTAATTAAATTATGTTTGGCACACAAAACCTTTGGCATACATTACAAACACCTTAAGAAAATAATTCAGATATAGATCAACAGTAACCAAAGATGTTTTACCTTGGATTTGGACCTATAGCCCAAGTGTTTGACAAAACTCATGAACCAAAAGTACCCTTAAAACACTACAAAAGCCAATAAATGGGGTTTTGCAGTGGGTTATGAGCATGCCAACAAGGTTTTTGACAGAAGTCATAAGACAACAACAAACTAAAATACAACAACAACAAGAAGGTCTATTTCAGGGGTACTTAAGCATTGCGACAAATTGTTTTAAGAAACACTTGAACGAAAAATCACTAAAGTATAAAAACAACAAAAAAAATATTGTATTAGTTATCCAAGAGGGGATTTTACAATGGTATCATAGTTGGTGTTCCTACCAACCTGTGTTTTTCATGATATTTCATGATTTGTGGGGAGGAAGTACATATCACATACATGAGAAGAAGGTATAGAGGAGATGGAAATGTATTTCGATCAGACTCAGAAGGAGAGGAAGACATGGAGGATAGAAATGAACAACTAGAGGATAACAATTTGCATATTTTAAATGACTTGGAAAGAGCACAAAATGACATAGTAAGGGTACAAAGTGACACAGCAAGGGGAAACATTAACATAAAAAGGGGGCAGGAGAAGATGCTTTAGCTTCTCACCCAACTTGTGGAAAATACTCAAGGGAACCAAAACATTGTAGCTAATGATGGTTCAAGAGGGAATAATGGAATCCATGGTCATAATGGAAACCATGCTAAAGGGAGAAATACACATGTCTCTACATGAAATCATATCGGATCCACTAGTAGACTGACTCCTAGACCTCACATGCCTCAATTTTTGAAATGACATCAAGTGAGAAATCAAGGGAAACAAGGACAAGGGGAACATTTTACATATTATTTGAGGGAGTATCAGACTCTAGAGGAGGAGTTTCAGGAAGCCATGTATTTACAGGATTTTTGTACTATCAAGTAAGAGAATAGGCCTAAAGATTTCAATAGGGGCACACAAAATTGGGAGCTTCAGTAGAAAGTTGGGAAGTTGTCCATTCCTTACTTTGATGGCTCTAGAAAATGCACTTCTAGAGCATGGGTTCAGAATTTGGACACATACTTCCAACTCAATCCTATGACGGAGTCATAAGACATCAAGTATGTTACCTTGCATTTGGATGGAGAGGCCCACGAGTGTTGGTACCATGGGTGAGTCACATTGGGACATAGTAGCATCACTTCATGCCTAGATTTCACTCGAAGGGTGATGAATAGATTTAATAGGAAGGATCTAGAGATACATTTCATGGAGGGAGCGCAACTTAAGCATACAGGTACACCATATTCCTACATTTGATAGTTCCATAGGACTGCAGTCATGGTGACAAATGTGTCTAAGCATAGGTTGATTATGATTTTTATTGAGGGACTTTTTCAACCCTTGCGTGGTTGGGTTAAGGCCTTTAAAAGAACTTCAATATATGATTTCGTCATTGGGACAAGTGACATGGTGGATGGAGTGCCTAACAACAAAGCCCCTTCTAAACTTTTCATTCCTAAGAAAAAAAAAGACAAGAAACCCTTTCAGAAGGAATGGTCTAGAAAAGACAGAGGGGATGAGGAGATGCAAAGAGAATTAAGAAGGAAGATTTTATGTTTTAGTTGCAAAGATCCTTGGGAACCGGGTCATAGGTGCATGGGAAAGGGTAAGGTACATTACACTGAGGTACTTTCTTACAATGGTGAGGAAGAGGAGGCAATATGTGAGCATGGAAACAAACATATCAGTTCAAATGATGAGCATTCATGAGTGGAGGCTAAGAATTATGGGTAGCAGCGAGTTTAGATTAAGGGTGTGACCATTGCCACTTTATCAAGTTTTTTGCGGTACTATACTTTCAGGATCATGGGATTACTACAGGGGCAACATGCCATATACTTGATTGATGATGGAGTGACCCACAACTTCATAGACGCAGGATTGGTATCCAGAAGAGGCATTGCTACAAAGGATTTTGATGGGTTCACTGTTGTGGTGGATGATGGGGACAATAATGCATGCATACAAAGGGTCTCATGGTTGGATATGTAATTGGGAAACTAAAATTTGACTATTGACTTTTTGTGGTCGATTTGGTAGATACCAATTTTTTCTTGGGGGTGCAATGGATTTATTATCTGGGGAAATTTTCAATTAACTACCAAATAATGGAGATGGAGTTCAAGGGAGAAAATATAAGGCAGGAAGTTCTAAGGGGCATGACCAATGGTGCCCCTAGGATTGTTTCAACTAAGAAAATGGAAAACATATTCAGGCATGGGGTAGAGTACTTTTCGAAGATGGATCTTCAATCATGCTATCATCAGTTCAAGAAAAAGGAGCAATGATTGTATGCCAAGGCGTCAAAAATGAAAATTTGGCATGACAGAGGTTTTACATTTGGGACATGTGATTAATATGCAGGTATGAGGGAACATCAAAAGAAGATTCAGGCCATATTGTATTGACTTAGAGAGATTTCGACTAATTGGAAGTCCCACCTTCTGGTGGAATATTCCAAAGATAGGTTTTCTTGTGAGTTGATGGATGGTCACATTCATGATGACATGTACAAAGTAGTGGATGGAATTATCTACCACATAGGTTGTATATATCTATTTCATGAGTCCATACTTAGGGAGAACATCATGATGACTATGCATGATACACCTTGGGCTGGGCATCCTCGGTACTTCAAAACTTACCGAAAAATCAGAGAGAGATTCTCATGGAAGGGCCTAAAGGATGATGTAATTCAGTATGTGAGGGAGTGTATGACTTGTCAGCAGAACAAGTCATAGCATACTAACCTAGAAGGATTGTTGCATCCTCTACTCATTCCAGGTCAAGAGTGGGAGAGTGTGTCGGCAGATTTCATCACAATTATACTGGAGGTGCATGGAAGGGATTGCATTTATGTAGTTGTTGATTGATTGACCAAGTTCATGCATCCCTTCACAATTTCATCAGAATATGAGGCATTGGAGTTGGAAGAGTTTTTTTTTAGGGAGGTTTTTAGACTCTATGAGTTTCCCAAGTACATTGTCTGATCCAAGGGATCAAATTTTGCTCAAAATTCAAATTTCTCATAATTGATTCAAATTGAACAGGTGCGTAGGCCTCATCGTCACAAACCCAACGCAATTTGAATGGGTTCAAATGGACATCGGATGAGTGAGATATCACATTCTGTTCAAATTGTCAAACAAGCAAAAAACTTTTTTGTTGACTGTACAGTCCGTACAGTCCGTACAGATGCTGAGTTGGCAGGGCTGTATGACATGTGGTAGGTGCTAAGTTAGCAGGGTCATACACTGATATGACAAGTGATGAGTTGGAAGTCATGTGGATGAATTAGCATTCGACACATGGCACATTTGTGGCAAACAGATTGGTGACACATGGCCCAAGCGAGGGCTGCCACATGTCACCTTGGGTATGGTTAAAACTTTGTGGGAGTCTGCAGGACTCGACCCCGTGATCTCTGAGTAGGGGTAGAGATTTGGGAAGGGCTGCCCAACCGGCTTTCCCACCATATAGTTCTTACCATAATACGATTTGAAAATTATTTAAGTTTGATTTGTTGTATATTTCGGTGCGGGTCTGGGCTTGGGCTTAGCCCCAGCCCACGGTTTTGGTGTCAATACATATGACCATGCCCTTTTTATTTCGCGGGAGTTTTTATATTTCCAAGGGTTAAACCATGCACCGACACTTATCGCTTGCCCATATGTTGGAACTTATCCCTTTTATGTGCGGGGGGGG
>ML779361.1:295763-327776 GCA_009831015.1 Picea engelmannii
ATAGGAGAGCCATTTTTCATCGTCATGAGAATAAGTATCACTTGTTTAAAAATGGAGTTGAGTACATTGTTAGAGCACATACAAAGAAGATGAATTTGTCACTTGTAAATGCGGGACAAATGAAGAGATTAGTCAATGCTAGTTAGAATTTTGTTCTCTTGATGATTAAACCCAAAGATAATGTTGAAAAAGAAGTTTTCCAAGGTTGTGATGCAAAGTTGAAATCTGATCTATATGAGGTTGTTTTAACCAATATGATGAGATGTTTCAGGAACCAAAGGGATTACCTCCAAGAAGGGGTATCCAACATGAAATACAATTGAAGCAAGATTATCCTCTTCCAAACATTGGTATGTACAGGATGTCAGTCATGGAGAATGCTGAAATTAAAAAAAATAAATCCAAGAGTTGCTTGACAAAGGGGTAATCAAGCCAAGCACATCGCCATGTGGATATCCAATTGTGTTAGTGCCAAAGAAAGATGGTACATGGTGTATGTGTGTAGATTTCAGGGCCTTGAACAAGATTACAGTAAAGAATCGCTATCCTCTTCCTAGAATTGATGATTTACTTGATCAATTTAAAGATGCTAAGTATTTTACTAAGTTGGATTTGAGAAGAGGATATCATCAGATTAGGATTGCTGAAGGAGACACATGGAAGACAGCTTTCAAAACAAAGCAAGGTTTGTTTGAGTGGATGGTAATACCTTTTGGAATTTGCAATGCTCCTGCTACTTTCATGAGAGTTATGAATGATGTCTTAAGGCCTTTTCTTGATGATTGTGTTATTGTCTACTTGGATGCCATTTTGATTTTTAGCAAATCTCGTGAAGAGCATGTTGTGCATGTAAAGCAAGTTTTAGATGTTTTGAGAAAAGAAAAGTTGTTTTTGAAGATGTCTAAATGTGAGTTTGGAAAAACCTCACTTATTTACTTGGGGCATATTGTTGGTGGAGGAAAACTTAAAATTGATCCCTCCAAGGTCAAAGTCATATTGGAGTGGCCCAAGCCCAACAATGTGACAGAGGTAAGAAGTTTTTTGGGAGCATCCCAATATTGGAGAAAGTTTATTGCTAACTTTTCTTCAATTGCAGCTCCATTACATGTTGTGACAAGTGTCAAGCAAGTTTTTCAATGGGGAGGCAAGAAACAAAAGGATTTTGATACTTTGAAGGAGAAAATTAGTTCGACCCCAGTTCTTGCACTTCCGAATTTGAGACAACCTTTTGAAATCCAAATTGATGCAAGCAATTATGCGATGGGAGCAGTCTTGTTACAACATGGTAAGCCCATTTGTTTTCATTCTGAAATTTTTAATGGTGCCATGATTAACTATCCTACTTATGATAAGGAGCTGTATGAATTGGTGCAAAGTGTGAAAAAATGGAAACATTGTTTGTTGGGGAAAGAAACCATCATTCACACGGATCATCAACCACTGCAATACTTACAATCACAAACAAAGCTACAACAAGCAAGGCACTTCAAAAGGATGGGTTTCCTACAACAATTCCACTTGGTCATAAGGTATAAGAAGGGCATTTATAACAAAGTTGTTGATATCCTTTCAAGGCCTATTATTAGTGCTTCAGTTATTCTTAAGCATAGTCCTATCATGCATGAGAGATATGTTGAACAATATGCTTTAGATGTTGATTTTAAATAAGTATATGCAACTTTTTGTCATTCTAATCATGTTGAGGAATTGGATTACCATGTGCCTGATAATCTTTTGTATCATATTGGCAAGCTATGTATTCCACAGGGTGAAAGAATCAACATAATAAGAGAAGCTCGTTCTTCTCTTATTGTTGGTCACTTTGGTGTAGGCAAGACGGTGGCTACTTTGCAAAGGTACTGCTATTGGCCTAAAATGAATGAAAGTGTTTCAAGATATGTTAGATGATGTTCGTTATGTGCCACAAGCAAACTAGCAATAGAAAGTTGGGTTTGTATACTCCACTTCCAGTTCCTTCTCGCCCTTGGGAAAGTATTTCCATGGACTTTGTAGGAGGTCTACCTATGTCTAAAAAAATTCATGATTATCTTTATGTTGTGGTTGATCGATTTAGCAAAATGTGTATTTTGATGCCTTGTAAGAAGCAGGTTACATCTGAGAAAATGACACAAATGTTCTTTCAGCATGTTTGGGTACATTTTGGATTGCCTAAATCCATTATTTCTGATCAAGATTCTTGATTTACTGGGAACTTTTGGTCAAGTTTATGGGCACTCATGGACACCAAACTGAAAAAGAGCACAGCTTTTCATCCGCAAACTAATGGTCAAACAGAAGTGGTCAATAGAACAATGGTGCATCTTCTTCGTGGTTATTGCAACAAGCATCCTAAACTTTGGGATGAGCATTCACACTACATTCAACATGCTTACAACCGAGCTAAGCACTCTTCAACTCAAACATCACCATTTGAAGCATGTTTTGGCTATTTGCCCAAATCTCCTTTAGATTTTATCTTTGGGAAGGATATTGCTATTGATGGTCAATATGACATTGATAGGGAAGAAAAGTTCATTGAACAAATTCATTCGATACATCAAATGGTACAAGAACAGTTGGAAAAGAGTCAAGCCAAGTACAAAACAAGACATGACAAGCATTGTGTTGATCACAGTTTCCAAGTTGGAGATGAAGTTTGAATTTACATTAGTAAGGAGAGGCTTAAAGGAGAAGGTAAAAAACTGAAACCAATTAGATATGGTCCTTTCAAGATACTTGAGAAGATTGGTAACAATGCCTTCCGTTTGGATTTGCCTCCTTATATGCAAATGTATGCAATTGTCAATGTTGAGAATTTGAAATTGTATGAGCCTCCTTTGATTGATGATCAAGGAGAACATGTTCAGATTCCTTCTATAGATGATTTCTCCCCAGAATATCTTACAGAACTGCATGAAGACATAATCCTTGACAGGAGAATGAGAACTTCAAAACGGGGAAATGTGGAATATCTTCGAATTGGTCTTAAAGGCACAAATCGAAGCAAATCCAAGTGGATTGAGGTTGGGAAGGTGAGGGAACTATACCCTCATCTTCAGATAGACTGAAAGTAGACTTTTGGAGGTCCAAACGCTTTCCAATGGGGAGGTGTGATCCAGGTGATCAAATTTTGCTCAAAATTCAAAGTGCTCAGAATCTCTTCAAATCGAATGGGTGCATAGGCATGGTCGTCACGAACCCAACACAATTCAAACAGGTTCAAACGGACATCGGATGAGTGAGATATCGCGTTATGTTCAAATTGTCAAACAGGCAAAACAAATATTTGTTGACTGTACAGTCTGTACAGATGCTGAGTTGGCAGGGCCATACGACACGTGGCAAGTGCTGAGTTGGCAAGGCCATACACTGACATGACAGGTGCTGAGTTGGCAGTCATGTGGATGAATTAGCATCTGACACGTGGCACATTTGTGGCAAACAGATTGGTGACATGTGGCCCAGGTGAGGGCTGCCACATGTCACCTTGGGTATGGTTAAAACTTTGTGGGAGTCTGCAGGACTTGACCTTGTGATCTCCGAGTAGGGGTAGAGCTTTGGGAAGGTCCGCCCAACTGGCGCGCCCACCATATAGTTCTTACCATAATATGATTTGAAAATTATTTAAGTTTGATTTGTTGTATATTTTGGCGTGGGTCCGGGCTGGGGCTTAGCCCCAACCTACGGTTTTGGTGTCAATACATATGACCATGCCCTTTTTATTGCATGGGAGTTTTTATATTTCCAATGGTTAAACCATGCACTGACACTTGTCGCTTGCCCATATGTTGGAACTTAGCCCTTTTATGTGCGGGGGGGCGCTGTCACATGATCCATGCGCCCAATGCCTTTGCGGTTAGAGGGCTAGGTTCCCTAACCGTTCTACAGTTGTGCACATTTTGCGGTTATGTGCTTGGTGCTAGGTTTAAGCATGGAAAAATGCATAGAGGCTAGGTTGGACACACAGAGGTGCATTTTGGCGATCGAGAGACAACAAGTTTGAAGGGGAACTTCCAGGAAGCCTATCTTCTTCAATTTTTGGCCAAATCAGGTGCCGAAAAAGCCCAGCTAGGGGTTTTTGGACATTCTGAAGCCATTGGAGCCATCTATTTGGAATTTTGAGCATTTTAAAATACATATTTTAGCACTTTGAGCAAATAATATAATAGATCCATTGGAAGATGGACCAGGAGATGTATCCCAAGAGAGGGGTGAACTCCTTTATCATTTGCTATGTTATGTGTTTACTATTCACTATTATTTGTTGGTTATTATTTGCATCTTGTATGTGTAATTTTCTCTGAAATTTGTGTTTGCAAATTGATCCTTTTGCATAAGCACACCTAAATAAAACTTTGCAAATATTTTCAAGAATACAAGCCTTAATCATTTTCAGATCATTGTCAGTGATCAGGAAAACAAATTTCTCAGTGTGAGTTGGCAAGAGTTCTGTAGATTAGAAAACACAAAGTGGACTCCTAGTACCTTGCGTCCATCAGATGCTTGCATACAAAAAAAAGAATCAAAGACTTGGCTTATTTTGATTCCAAGGGTTATTAGTGTAGCATAGAGGGGGTCAGTTGGTATTGGGGATGGTGGACTTCTAGTTTGGTTGTGGAAGATGGGAATTCATCTGATTGGTAGATTTCTTCAAATTGGATAATGATTATCAGGATAGTGACATGGATTGGTCTGCTTCATTTTTGGACTGTCATGAGAGGATATGTTGAGACTTATTCCATATGAAGGCACAAATTGTATTGGTCGATACCCAGGATCAAGTTGGGTAATGGATTTGCATACTTTGAATTCATTTATACTCCTATGTAGGATATGATTTATGGTAGTGGGGCCATCTATTTTCGTCATTAAAGTTTGGGGTTCAAGGAGTGGAGGATGAATTTTGGGCATGAGGGTCAAATAATGGTGATCAAAGTGGCGTAACATCAACATGGTGGATCCTTCTTGAGACTAGTTTGGGACCCTGGGGTCATTCTCAAATTCAATTTGGTTATGCTTGTTGGTCGTAATGTTGTGATGGAATTTCTTAAGGACAAGCAATATCAAGAAGGGAAGACTGTAATGTCCCTTCTAGATGATCACTATAGGGGATGACTTAGTAGACTATATTATTCCTCTAGACTATAGTCGATTAAAAAAAAGGAATTAAAAGATTAAATATTTAATGTCATTTGGAGGTAAAAAGTAACATTATAAAATGACATTGAGTAATTAAAAATTTGACATCGAAAATAATATGAATAAAAACTTATAAAGTCACTTTAATCATTTAAGTGAAGTAAAAAGGTAAAAGAGTCAGCAAAATTGTAAAAGGATCAATAAAAAGGTAAAAGGGTGAGCATAATTGTAAAAGGATCAATAAAAAGGTGAAAGGGAAATAAAATAGAGATGAGAACATCCTCTCTCAATATTTTTTATCATTTTACTAAATCGATTTGAAGAGAGCTATTGTGGCTTGAATTTCTATGGTTTTGCAATAAAACCCTTGAGGAGAATTGGTTTTGGTCGTGAAAGATTCCACCCTAGCTGATTAATGGGGAAGATCATTCAAATTTTCCACTTGCATTCATTGTTAAGGGAATAGATTCATCAATTACAACATATTGGGGTTTTAGGAGATTGATTTCTTTTAGTTACAGTAGGTTATTTTGATGTGGATGCCAATATTTCCTCAGAGGAGATAGATCTTCTTGTGGAGGGACATTTTCTACTTGTAGAGGTCAATTCCTTAAGAGGAGGCTAAATTTGTTCTTCTGGTGGTCGAGTTCATCTATTGGGAGGTCATATAAACTCTTGAGGAGGTTGAGTTTATTAAGGAGACCATTTTGTTTGGAAGGGGAATCAAGTTTCTTTGTGCAGAACGAGGTCATGTTGCAGAATCTGAGTTGTTGGTATGGAGGTCGCTTATCTTCTGTGGATGGGCCGAGATATGGTGGGGAGATCGATACCTTCCTTTGTAGAAGATCATGTGGATTGGAGGGTTGGTACAACATTCATCTCAGAGGCATTATTTACCTTTAGTCTTCCAGCTAAGTCATGCAATCATTTGGAAGTGAATTACAAGTCAGATCAGTAATAAATCATACCCGATATGTGAGTTGTTACTATTGTAATTGTTGCAGATTGGTCGATAATAAATAATAATAGTTTTTCCATGTCTCTTGCTATCATAACAATTTTTTGAGTTTATTACCCATTTGTATTCTTGTTGTCTATAAATTTTTTTCATGCAATTAAATTCTATTTGGAACAAAAAACCTTTGGAATACATCGCAAACACCTTAAGAAAACAATTTAGCCATAGAACATCAACAACCAAGAATGTTTTACCTTGGATTTGAACCTACAGTCCAAGTGCTTGACAAAAGACATGAAACAAAATTACCCTTAAAACACTACAACAACCAATAAAGGGGGTTTTACAATGGATTATGAGCATACCAACAAGGTAATTGACAGAAGTCATAATCCAACAACAAAATAAAACACAACAACAATAAGAAGAAGGGTTATTTCATGTGGACATAAGCATTGCAACAAACTAATTGAAGAAACACTTGAACCAAAAATCACTAAAGTATAAGAGCTAAAAACACATATTATATCAACTATCCGAGAGGGGATTTTACTGAATCTGCAATCAAATTAAGTTCGAGTTTCCTATACTTCCCTTGTCTATCTATGTGCATTGTCCAATCCTACAGATAGAAAATATTATCCATAATAAGTTTGGGCATTATTATAAATATACATATACGGTGTTGAACTCTGATTTTCAATATAATTCTTATTAGTCCCTGTCGAAGGAGTAGAGGGACTATAGCGATCAATAATTCATTGACTTCATATTAGTTTGTCCTTTGAACAAAAATATTTGCATAATATCTATTGTTGGAACTAGGGAACTAAAAACATTGATTTTTATATAATAAAAAAATACCATATATGTCATGCTCTAATTGGATAACAGATTGGAGGTCTTATTGCCAACTTCACTATTCCCAATGTTTTATATGTTAGCATATCCAAAGTTTTTTATCATATACGGTATTTTTGAATTTTTACTTTTATTCTTGAAATGTTTGGATATCCAAAGTTTTGAAGATAGAGAGTCGGGTTTTTATTAGTTCACTTCATATTACTTTGTCCTTTGAATATTTTTTTTTTTACATACCCTCTATTGTTCGAACTATTGTTACTTTTTTTTTATTGTTATAAAATAATATAATAAATGTTTTTTCGTACGTAACAGATCTTCCACAGTACAATCTTTCTTAAATGTTTACACAACATTCCTTGCAGACTTAAATGTTTACCTAATAGGCCTCACAACCTTAAATGTTTACTTAACAGGCATGTTACAATACATTTTCCTCTGTGTATATATATATATATATATATATATATATATATATATATATATATATGCAATATTCTTTGCAATGAATATGGGAAATATTGTTCTTCAACGACATTACTGGTTCAGTGGTTCATGCTTGCTCCTTGCTTGTTCACTGGTTTCTTGTTTTCCTGTTGTTGTTGTTCTTGTTTTCATGTTGGTCTTGTTACAGTTTGCACACTTTTGTTTCTGCAACCACAATTCAAAATGGCCTTCTATCATTCCCCATCAATGGGTAGGTTTCCGTGTCATGTTTATCCTCCTCTGTTATTTGCAGTTTGCAGGTGAGACATTTCACTGTTGGGGATGCATGAGTCGAAATCCTCTTGCATAAAATCTTTTTATGTGAGAAAATATGATCTCCTTTTCCTATACGCCACTGTGGTTGCGATGGAGGTAGGTTCTATGTCGAACAATGGCGATCAGGAACGAGACGAAGACAACATTATAGTCCTACTTCTCTGGTCATAGTAATCACATACAAAGATGGACAACAAGAGGATTTTGAACGCTCCTAGTATTGAAAAATACCAACCGTGAAAAATGCACCTTTCTTTTTGAACGCTCCCAGTATTGAAAAATACCAACCATGAAAACTGCACCTTTCTTCATGGGCATTACTGGTTCAGTGGTCCATGCTTTCTCCTTGCTTGTTCATTGGTTTCTTGTTTTCATGTTTCTCTTGTTCTTATTTTCCTATTGGTCTTGTTGCAATTTGCATGCTTGGGTTTCTGCAACCACAATTGGAACTAGCCTTCTATCGTTCCCCATCAACGGGTAGGTTTTGGTGCCATGTTTAGCTTCCTTTAGTATTTGAAGTTTTCAGGTGTGAAATTTCATTGTTGGGGATGCCTGAGTCAAAATCCTCTTGCATAAAATCTTTGTATGTGGGGATAAAATACGATTTACTTTTCCTTTACGTCACTATGGCTATGATGGAGGTAGGTTCCATGTCAAACATTGGCGATCAGGAACAAGAAGAAGAAAATATTACAGTCCTGCTTCTCTAGTCGTAGTAATCACATGCAAAGATGGACATCAAGAGGATTTTAAACGCTCCCAGTATTGAAATATACCAACTATGAAAACTACAACTTTCTTAATTGCTTGCATAGTGGCAGGCCTTTGGATGGTATTCACAACCTTAAATGTTTACCTGATAGGCCTCATAGCCTGAAATGTTTGCTTAACATATGTGTTACAATACATTTTCCTCTGAAATGTTTTATACAATCTTGTGTGCAGTGAATTTGGCCAATATTGTTCTTCACCAACATTCCTGGTCAGCTGGTTGGTGCCTCCTCCTTGGTTTACTGGATTCTTCTTATTATTGTTTGATTCAACTTTGCAGGGTTGAGCTCCTACAGCTGTAGTTGGGCCTTTTGGTTCTTCTTCATTGGTTTTTTATTTGTTGCTTGTTGGTTTTTGCTTCAACTTTGCAAGGTTGGGGTCCTGCATCTAAAGTTGGACCTATTGTTATAGTTTGTGGGCCAAGGGATGCGCTTCTATCCTTCCCCATTCACCAGTGAGTCTCGGTTTTGTGGTTTCATTATTGCATAGCTTGACAGGCCTGTTACAATACATTTTTGTCCTTTATTTTTTCTTCTGCAATGTTGTCTTCAATGAATATGGGCGATATTGTTCTTTGGCAGCGTTATTGGTTCACTGGTTGCTACTTGCTCGTTGCTTGTTGTCTGGTTTCTTATTTTCCTATTTCTATTGTTTTTTTTGTTGTCATTCCCCATTGACATGTGGGTTTCATTGCTACATTTACGTTCATGTTTGTTATTTCCAGTTTGCAAGTGAAAAATTTAAATGCTGGAGATGCGTGAGTCAAAAACCTCTTCCAGAACATGTTCGTATGCGAAGAGAAAATTCGATTTCCTTTTTTATATGTCAGTGGGTTTTATGGAGTTGTTCCAATTGTGGATGCAAAATGCCAATTGTGCAAAACTTCAGCTTCCTTAAATGTTTGCATAGTGGGAGGCCTTTGCATGGTCCTTACAGTCTTACATGTTTAGATGTCAGGCCTTGCAACATTAAATGTTTGCTTAACATGTGTGTTACAATATATTCCTTTGATGTTTTTATACAATCTTGTCTGCTGTGAATTTGGACAATATTGTTCTTCACCGACATTTGTGGTTGACTAGTTCATGCTTTCTCGTTGGTTCACTAGATGTTTCTTATTGTTGTTTGATTCAACTTTGAAGGGCTGAGGTCCTAAAGTTGTAGTTGGGCCTTTTGGTTCTTCTTCATAGAATTGTTATTTGTTTCTTGTTGTTGTTTGCTTCAAATTTGCAAGGTTGGGGTCCTACATCTGCAGTTGGATCTGTTGTAATAGTTTGTGGGCCAGGTGTTTCACTTATGTCCTTCTCCATTCACTGGTTGGTATCATTTTTTGTGGTTGCATTCTTGCATTGCTTGACAGGACTGTTGCAATACATTTTTGTCCTTTATTTTTTCTTCGACAATGTTGTCTGCAATGAATATGGGCGATATTGTTCTTTGGCAACATTCCTGGTTCACTGGTTTCTTCTTGCTTATTGCTTGTTGATTGGTTTCTTGTTTTCCTTGTGTTGTTGTTGTTGTTGTCATTCCCCATTTACGGGTGGGTTTCGTTGCTAGATTTATGTTCGTGTTCGTTCTTTGTTGTTTGCTATTTTTAGTTTGCAAGTGAAAATTTTAAATGTTGGGGATGCCTGCGTCAAAATCCTCTTCCAGAACATGTTCGTATGCAAAGAGAAAATTTGATTTCATGTTTTTTATGTCGGTGGGTTTTATGGAGTTGTTCCAATTGCGGATGAAAAATGTCAGTCATGCGAAACTACAACTTCCTTAAAGTTTTGCACAGTGGGAGGCATTTACATGGTCCTTACAGTCTTGCATGTTTACTTGCCAGGGTGTACAATATATTCCTCTAATTTTTTTATACAATCTTGTCTGCAGTAAATTTAGACAATATTGTTCTTCACCGAAATTCCTGGTTGACTAGTTGATGCTTGCTCGTTGGTTTGTTGGATGCTTCTTATTATTGTTTGATTCAACTTTGCAGAGTTGAGGCCTTGCAACTGCAATTAAGCCTCTTCGTACTTGTTTCTTCACAAACACATCTCCACTTGGAAACCACAAATTGGAACATGGTTTTACAGTTGGCTTCCCAAAAAATTTGCATGTTTACCTGCCAGGGAGTGTTACAATATATTCTTCTGATTTTTTTATACAATCTTGTTTGCAGTAAATTTCGAAAATATTTTTCTTCACCGACATTCCTGGTTGACTAGTTGATGCTTGCTCGTTGGTTCGTTGGATGCTGCTTATTGTTTTTTGATTCAAGTTTGCAGAGTTGAGGCCTTGCAGCTGCAATTAAGCCTCTTCGTACTTGTTTCTCCACAAACACATCTCCACTTGGAAACCACAAATTGGAACATGGTTTTACAGTTGGCTCCCCAAAAGATATGCATGTTTACCTGCGAGGGCGTGTTACAATATATTCCTCCGATTTTTTTATACAATCTTGTCTGCAGTAAATTTCAAAAATATTGTTCTTCACTGACATTCCTGATTGACTAGTTGATGCTTGATCGTTGGTTCGTTGGATGATGCTTATTGTTGTTTGATTCAACTTTGCAGAGTTGAGGCCCTGCAGCTGCAATTAAGCCTCTTCGTACTTGTTTCTTCACAAACACATCTCCACTTAGAAACTACAAATTGGAACATGGTTTTACAGTTGCCTCCCCAAAAAAATACTATTAAGATAAAAATAATATGAAAAATTTTGCAGTGGATATAAACAACATCTCTTTTGACTTGAACCAGAGTTTTTCGAGCTCCAACTATATTTCATATTTGACAATGTTTTTTCCATAGTTAATGTATTTCTATGGCTTCATAGTTATGATACTAAGTGTTGTTGTGTGAGCGATAAAGTTGTTCTCTCCCTTTCTTTTACCTCTTCTAAACTTGCATGTTTTTCCCTTTTGTTCTTCCCCTCTATTATGCGTTTCTGGTTCTATGTTTTGTCACATTTCTGTGGTTGCGAGTTCCCGGGGTGGAAAATTGGCAAATCATCATATCCATCTATATCTTCACATCCCGATTCCAACCGACCGCCATTTTTTTTCATACTTAGCCAATTTCTTCTAAACTTGCTTGTTTTTCCCTTTTGTTCTTACCCTCTATTATGTATTTCTGGTTCTATACTTTGTCACATTTCTATGCTCGCGGTTTCGAGGTGTGGCGAACTAACAAATATTCATCTCCATCTATATATTCACATCATGAGTCCGATCGACCGTCGTTCGTTTTCATACTTATACAATTTTATGAATGCGGGTTCGCGGATAGGTGTTATCGAACTCTAGTAACCCGTGTTCAGAGTATACATCTTGCACCCAAAACTTTTGTGTTCTACAATTCAACCCTAGACTCCTCGAACTCGCAAGCCTAACTCTACCTACGATGACTTTATCGGTCTGACCTGCCTTTTCATACTTAGTCGAGTCTTCAAAGTTTCACGAGTTCACGCACTCTCGGGTTCAGAAAATTTTAAAAGAATTTTTTTTGCTCCCCTCCATCCCCGCCACCTTCCGCCCTTCCCAATGCACATTAATTATGATTTTACTATTGAAAAACCACCAGACCGATTTGGAAAGATTGGCTTTAATAAGAGGAAATCTCCCATTAAAACACATTAACAGGTGAATATTATGGGATATGATAAAAAAAATTGCGTCCATTTTGAATTTGCAAAAAGTATTGGTTATTTCAGTTTTTTAAAGGCATCATCATAGTAGCAGTGCAATATTGTACTACCACGCTGCCATCCAAAAATGTGCCATCCACAGAGGTCTTGACGTCATGTCTCTCTTTAATACTGTGCATATATGACAGGTTGTCATATTTGAGAATATGCTTGCATATGCGAATGTTAACTCTTGTTATTAGTGACTATTCAACAAACATATTCAAAAATATTGGCATTAATAAGCGAAAATATCGAGGACATCTTCCATTAAAATGAATTAAAACAAAATGTACGGAATATTATACTATCATCCTCTAGCATTCATTTTAAATATGTATTCCCATTTCTCTCTATCATCGAAGAGTTGGGATTTAAGGTGCCTTCGTTGTAATGTTCCTGGTCATGGACATGTGAGACAACTTAGAGATTCCATTCAGGCCCAACTGAAAGAGGAGGGAATGTTTTTATGTGACGTTAGCTTTGAGCGAAAAAAAAATCTGTTAGCCAACAGAAACTCAGACACAAAAAAAATAAAAATCAAGTATCTTGTGATTGGTGTTCTCATTGTATTTGATGCTTTCATTGGTTGAAAGGCCTACCTGAAGATTTGTGTGTTGAACTTCTTTGTTTTCTTACTGGGAGTTGGAAGGGACTTTCAGGTCACCTGCAAAATGATCCTTTGTTGAAGTATATAGTTTCTTCCAACAACATAGATTTGGCAAGTGTATCAAATTCTGTAGACCAAACAAGAATTTATCTTTCGTCAGAGGAGTTGCACATACCGTGGCTTGCAAAATGGTCTGGAATATTTGGAAATGACGTGAAATATTACTCCATTTGTGAATATACTTAGAAGGAAATTATAAATTTGGATCGTTGCGAGTATGAGAAACTGTATGGGTAGTTGATTCAACATCCTAAAATTACAGAAGTTTCTATTTCAAAGTTTGTTGAGCTACTTCTGGGTGTGGTAACAAACTTGTCAGAAAGTCATATTATTTGTCAAAGATTTTTCACCGTCCTTTGGATGTATTAATAGACTCGACATACAATCAACCTTCTATCGCTACTGCACATTTTTTTCACTATTCCTATGCATATGATTTCATCTGGGTCGATGAGCTTGTCCCTCTTTGTAGGAATATTCTCCTCCTACTTGAAGGTGGGTATATAACTAGGGAACAACGCTCTCAAAAGTTTCAAATGCCTACATGGAAATGTAACTAGGAAAATTTAATGGGAAATAATTTTGGATTATGGACTTTGCAACACTTTCTGAAGATTAATTTACACTACCACCCTCTACAAGAAGTTTGGCGTCTTCAGGTAATGATTTGGTCTCTGAAAATCACCTTTTACTACCACCTTCATGTAATCATTTCATTTCATTGTTTAGAAGAGACATTAAGTGTTGTATTCTAGATTTATTTCCACCTAATATCAATCTTCCTGTTGTTTTCCTTGCTTTGGATAAGGAAAATGCATTTCTTCTGTTGGAGTGGATCCGATATTTGAAAAAAAAAAAGAAAATTGCTCGAACAATACAATTTCTTATTTTTTTAAATATAGAACAATGTATTTTTTGAACACACGACTGTTTGAAAATTTTTAGCCGTTGTTTGGGATTCACGTCCTTCCAGGATGTTAATTAATTGCACAATTAATATTGCTTGTTCCAATGCAATCAAGTCATCGTCCACTGTGGAAATTTCATTAAAAATGAAATGTTAGATAATAGATGTTTGACATGTAACTAATTTCAAGGTCATTATTGCACAAGACACCCAACGTCCAAAGATTTATGGACTCAAAGCAACATTGTAGTTGTCGTGACAAAGCAACACTAAAGTCGATGTTCTTTGCAGGTCTGACAATTCTGCAGTCTAAGTGCTTTGACAATGACACCCCTACTTATTCACTGCATTGCCACATTGCAGCCAATAGCATTGTTCCCATTGCCACCGCCAATGTCAATGTTCGAAGCCGAAGCTATCTGAAGCCTAGGGTCACCGCCAGTGTGGATTCCTGAAGGTGAAACTACTTGGAGCCTGGGATCATGACTTCTTACACTTAACATTAGTATCAGTAGTGATCGAAAGTTGATTGTATGTCAAGTCTTTTACCACATCCAGAGGTCGCTCAACACTTTTTGACATAGAAATTGGTTGTCTGTCAAGTCTGTTGTAACTTTGGCATAAAATGTCCTGTAATTTTAGAATGTTGATTCAAACACACATACAGTTTCTCATGTTCATGAGTATCCAATTTTATAATTTCCTTCTGAGTGTATTCAGGCATGGAGTATTATTGGACGTCACTTCCGAACATTCCAGACCATTTTGTGGGTCACAATGTCTTCCACCCCTACGACAAAAGATATATTTTGATGTGCTCTACAACACTTGATACACTTGCCAAATCTATTTTGTTGGAAGAAGCTATGTACTTCAACAGAGGAACATTTTGCAGCTGACTAGGATGTCCCTTCCAATTTAACAACAATAAAACAAAGAAGTTCAACATACAAATCTTCAGACAGGATTTTCAACCAAATAGATGATCGAATACAGGGAGAATAGCAGTCACAACATACTTGAAATTTTTTTTGTCTCATCTTTTGTTGGCTAATAGGATTTGTTTCCCCCAAAGCTAACATCACATAAAACCACTCCCTCATCTTTGAATTGGGCCTGAATCACATCTCTAAGTTGTCTCAAATGTCAATGACCGGGAACATTACAAGGAAGGCACCTTAAACCCCAAGTTTTTGACGATAGAAGGAAATTAACACTTAGCAAAGTATGGAATGTTGAATAACCAACCAATGCATGCATGCCATATCTAGAAGAGACAAGATATTCAAAAAGTTGGCATAGATCTAGCTGGCAGCACCAATGAAGTCCAAAACCTAAAATTTATATTCAACTCGTTGTTTTTTACGGATCAAGCATTTGATGATCAAGTGGAAATCTATTAAAGACTGTCCACATGCTTCATCATTGTAAATATTTTTTTTTTTTTTTGTCGGCGACAGGCCCAATCGCAGTCATCATGGAAAATAATCTCAGATGTATTTTGTAACCCAGTTTATTTGAATATAGAATATTTGAGGTTTTTGTATGGTGTTTTCCAATATCTGGTATTGTTTTTTATTTTATTTTGTACTTTTTTTGTGTGTCGTTAAACATGGACGACAAGTTTTTCTTTCTGCTGCCCAGCACTTTGATTTAAATAAAGGCTACTATGTTTTCTCCTTACATTTTACATGGAAGAATAATTTTTCATAGGCCATAATTATGTGGTGCATGCCCTATATTTAAATAAATAAATGGGAGGACCCGTTCTACTTTCATTCTTCGGGGTCCCGTAAATATAATGAATTAATGACTCTATTTCAACAAGGCAACTCAAGTGTTGATGTCATGTTCCTGTTCAATATTTTGCATATATTGCAGATTCTTCTATTTGATAATATACGTGCATATAAAAAATGTTTCGGCATATGTCTATATATATATATATATATATATATATATATTTTCCCCTCTTTCTATTGCTTATGGGTTTCAATGAAATTTGCAAACTAAAAATTTGCGAACCAGACAACATCCTGCAAATTGGAAGATGCTTTACATTTGGACCAAAAATCATATATTATTATATATTAATATGAATACTATTGTAATAAATATAAACATTTCTTCCCCTCTATTATCCCTTTGTGGTTCTATATTTAGTCGCATCTCTATGATCACGACCTCCTAGATTCACGAGTTGGCAGATGCTCATCTTTATCTATATCTTCACACCATGAGCCCGACCAACCATGGTTCCTTTCAATACTTAGCCAATTATCTGACCATCGGGTCCTGGGTTTGCAGTATCCAACACTTATGTCCCCTGTTATGTGATCTACAATTTATGATTTTACTAGTGAGAACTCACTAGGGGTTCGAAAAGATTGGCATTAATAAATGAAAAGTAGATGTTGTTCTGTGAGATACTTAGCCCTTTTTCCCTTTTCTTCTTCCCTTCTATTATCGCTTTCTAGTTATATACTTAGTCACCTTTCTATGATTGCGGGTTCCAGGGTTGGCGGGCTGACATATTTTCATCTCCATCTATATCCTCACATGACCAATCCGACTGGTTGTTGTTCCTTTCCATACTTAGCCAATTTTATGGCCGCGGTTTTCGAGTTGGCACTTTCAAACTTTGTTGCTTCTTGTTCTGTGATATACATCTTGCACTCAAAACTTCTATGATCTGCAATACCACTGCAGATTCCTCAAACTCGCAAGATTCACTCTACAAGGGTTCACAAATGTTTCAAAGCATCTGTCTCTACGACCATCGTTCCTTTATATACTTAGCCAATTTTTTCCACCTGTTCCGTGATATACATCTTACACCCAAAAAATTCTCTGATCTACAATTCCACCTCAGGCTCCTCCAACTCGCAAGATTCACTTTACTTGAATTCATAAAAAATTTCAAACCATTTATGGTTCTCTTCCATCCCCGCCACAATCACGCCCTTCCCAATGCACATTAATTATTCCGGCCTCTAAATTAACTTCCATTGTTTTGTGACCTGCAAATAGCACCCATACCTCTGCCATATACAAATTGACTGCCAGACTTCGACATCGTCCCCTCTTCTGTGTTACACATTATGCATTCAAATGTTCGGAGTGATACAATTTGACTGTCGGGGACTCACATCTTCTGGGGAGACCTTGTCACCCTATTTTGGATCCTCGGGTTGGTGGGTTCACGAAATTTCCAATTCCTAGCCATTGTTTACTGTGCCGACCATCTTCGTACTTCTTTCCAAATATGCAACAACAAAGGTTTAATGCTAAGACACCATCATGCCAAAAACGTAAAGATCGTCATTAATAAGAAAAATCCTTGAGGACTAACCATTCTTATAGACCTTGTCCAGATACATGCAGAGAAGATATTTCCAGGTAATGGGAAAGCTATTACAAATTCCAATATATTATCGAAAACAAGTCCTGGTCATTATTTCCCTATTCCATACTAGGACACTTTTTTGATATCGGGTTCCCGGATTGACGACCTCAAAATTGTGTTTTGAATTTTCCGCGACTTGCAAACAATGCCCGGAGTTCTGCGATATACAATTTGTTCGTTGTAATGCCCCCTCAGGATCCCGACCGTCCGTCGTTTCTTTCAATACTTAGCCCCAGGTTCACTGTATCTCCATGACATGGTACATTTACTGTGTATTGAGTCCAGCCTACCGTTTCCCGGTTCCATACTTAGACACTTTTTCGATTTTGGGTTCCCGGATTAGCGGGCTCAACATTGTGTTTCCAATGTTTCGCGACTAGAAAACAGTTCCTGAATTTCCGCAATATGCGATTTGTCAGTAGGAATGCACCTTCATGCCCTAACCTGCGGTCAAAATTCCTGAGAGATACAATTTGACTCTCGGGCCCTCACCTTCCTTAATTGATGTTCCCTGTCCCTGCCACCTTCCTACTTCTCTCTGGATATGCAATTGGCAAGATTTAATGCTAACACTTTATTATGCATGAAACTTAAACATGTCATTAATGATTGAAAGGCTCGAGGATATCTCCCACACTTCTGCCATATACAAATTGATCGTCGGACTCCCATATCATCTCCTCTTCCGTGGTACACATTTTGCACTCAAGTTTCAAGACATACAATTTGACCCTCGGGAAGTCTCGTCTCCTGGGGAACCATTGTCACCCTAATTTTGAAGCCCGTCTGACCACTTTCCATAATTTCCCATTTCATGGAATCTCTTTCGCATATTCTCGGGTTGGCAGGTTCACAAAATCTCCAATTCTTAGTCACTTTTTACTGTGCCCACCACCTTCGCACTTCTTTCAAAGTATGCAACGACCAATATTTAATGGTAACAGTTCATCATGAAACAACCGTACAAACTGTCATTAAAAATAAAAGTGTCGACGAGACAGTGAAATTTAAATGAAGATCGACTCCTCGAATTTAAATGAACTTATTTTCTCTTATTTTCTCTTTTTTGCCCAGAGACATGCAGAAAATATCTTGCCACACAATGGCATATATATTACTTTCAATATATTAGCGAAAACGAAACCGCCTAGTCGTTTCCCTATTCCATACTTGAGCCACTTTTTCGATTGCGGGTTCCTAGATAGGCGGGCTCACGTTTTCACTTCCATTGTTTTGTGTCCTATAAACATTACTCGGACTTCTGTGATATAGAAATTGCACTCTGGACTGTCCCATCAAGCCCTCTTTCATGTTATGCTTTTTGCACTCAAAAAGTTTCGAGACATACCATTTGACCCTCGAGCCCTCACCTCCAACGGTTGTACTATGTAACCCTATTTTGAAGCCCACATGACCACTTTCGATAATTAGACACTCCTTAATTGCTCTTTCCCATCCCCGTGATCTTCGTACCTTTTTCTTAATATGCAATTAGTAACCTTTCATGCTAACAACTCACCATGCAGGAACCGTCAACATTGTCATTAATGAGCGAAACCCTCGAGGAGATCTCCCATTAATACGCATTAAGCTAAGATCTACAGAGAGTTATATTATCCCTTCCGATTATTTATCTCAAACATGGGTCATCGTATTGGTCTGTTCAGGAAATATCCAATCCTTAATTTCTCATTGTCGTGCCTTCCATGTTCGCACTTTTATGTATGCAATTACTAGTATTTAATGCTAATAGTGCATCACGCAACAACCATCCAACTTGTGATTAATGAGAGAAAGTCTCGAGGAGATCTTCCATTCACATGCATTGGATCAAGATTTGCACAAGGTTATATTATTCCTTCCAACTCTTCATTTCAAACATCATCTAGAGCAAATCAACGTTCTCGTAAACTTATGGCAGCTTCTCGACAATAGTTCTGTGGATATATAGTGAATATCTTCGGACATGAGGACCAAAACTTCTAGTGGTCCAGGGCATACTCTTACTATTCATCATGTTCTGCCTAGAACGAAGTGATTTAGACCTCTGGAATCACTCATGCAGGCTACGTTGTTGAGGTGTTTTATTATAAGGAGGTGGTCCCTTGGTGTGCCAAAAAATACATTTCAAGCTAAATAATTATTCCACTACGCGACCATTCTCCTGTTTCTTTGTCACCTCAGGTCTTCCACAAGATGTTAAGATTTTCAGAGCCAACATTGACCTTCAAAGGACAAGACTGCAAACAATGCATAGAAAAACATGGTAACGGGTTGGACCTCTTACCCGAGCTCCTCGAAGACCTGACAACAGTTCCTGAAGATATCACAAAGTTACAGGTCAGTTCCTTTATAAATACATTCCAGGAAATTGCTTGGTTGTTTACAAGAATAATGGGACAAGAATCCATGACAAGCATTTCCCATATAGTTATTTATATTTTGTACTTCACAGTCAATGAACAATTCATTTTCGATTGGGGAAAGCTAATTTCCATTGAAATTTGTTCGCAACTATCATGATTCAAAGAATCAAATAAATTTTATATTTCATCCTACTTGATTTTCGCAATAGTGCATTGTTGTTTGTTTCCAAAACTGTCTCTGTCCAAGAAAATAAACTATGAATTCAACCCAGTAACATTCTAGTACCAGGCCTTATGGAGGCACAAGGCCTCCAATTGTTTTTATGAGGTTTTTAATGGCTTTGTATTAGTTTTCAAAGATTTATTGTTAGTAAAGGATGCTCCCCGGATGTTTGGCCAGACAATCAAGTTTTTGGACAGGAAGAGAACACTTGAACAAAAGGAAAATTACAATGTAATAATGATCTTTCACTCCAAGGAAAATCTTGTTTCCTTCCATGCCACATCACAAACATAATGTTTGTTATAGAAATAATAAGGCAATACAACCACTGGTTGCATTTTTTCCATGATAAGAGAAAAAAAAAGATCATTCCTCTGCCTTAGAAATTTGGGGACTTCATGTGCAGAAACGTCAACAAGATTGACGAATTCACAGGCCATTTCAAGAACTTGAACCTAAAATATGTTGAAAAGATAAAAGGATTCGACCCTAATGGTATTTTTTTAGAACATTTACTATCATTTGGCTTTAGCATCTCTTTTATCCATAGACGCATGACCAAAGATAGAGACAGTGATGAAAACACTCATGCTTCTAACGATTGTGAGGTAGAACATTGCAAAGCACAATTGAATTGTATAGACAACAGAGAAAAGGATCTAGTGAGAAGAGTGGTCAGTCCCTGACCAACGCTCACAAGAGCACGACATCACATAGCATCACTTCAATGGCCCACCCCAGTAAGAAAGCAACACATAAATCTTCAAACGGAGGAGGATATAAGACCCCTCCTCGTGGAAAAATTGATAGTTCTCACAAGATTCCCCCGACAAAGAAGAGAAAAACCATTGTAGGGTAGGCAAAAGAACCCGAAATTGAAAGTGAGCACATGCAAATTGAAACTTATGTGGATGCCCTGTTGCAGAAAGTTGACCCGCATGCGGACACGATGCACCATAGTTCCACAATGGAAATAGATGAGACCGACATTTTTTACGAAGATGAATCCTTCGTATTCCATAGCGTTGTTTTTGACAGCGAATCTAAAAATTTAATCATTGAAAAGAGAGATGTAACAAATAAGAAAGGAAAATCTCGTACAGATATTAACTTAGGAAAATGTTGTCGTCCCAAATCTCCCGATTTCACCGTGTAACGGGTGATTCTCTTGATGATTCCATTGGAGGAATTGAAGCGAAGATTGCCAGACTGAATGACTGAGTCAAGGAATTGGAGAAGACTTTCATTGATACCCCAATGTTTTCCAATCCTTTAGCAAAAATCGTGTCTGCTACCCCTGCAGCCAAGTTAAAAGGATCCTCCAGCCTCCTCACATCCTATAGATCTTTTGTAGAGAAGAACATCAAGAAAATAATGTAGCTAATTACTGAAGCATGGGAAACATCACAAAATATAGCTTCCTTTCGAAAGAGGGAAAATGATTTGCATGAACATTTGTAGACGAATTTTAAAAATGAATAACATTTCTATGAACAGATGGTGACCCCTTTTTCCAACCATGCCATCAACAACTCAGATCTGAAAAGAAGACAAGAGGATCTCCCCTCGCCAAAGAGGATCAAACAATTAAAAGAATGCTGGCAAAAGAAAGTTAAGAACCTCTAGCTCATTGTCGAATCATGTGAACAAGCCATATCAGAGAAAGAAGAATCATTTAGAAACCTGACCCAAATAGACTTAGCCGAAAGTACCAACGAGGTTCAAGACCCAAACTTAATCCTCAAATCCTTGTCCTTGACCAAACAAGCCTTCGATGAACAACTTGATATTTTAAAGGGGTTGTCTTTAGAAAATTTTTATGGCATCCTTGAATATGGTGAAGATGAGGTCGAGAACTGGCTAGAGGACTATTCGACATACAATGAAGAAATTGAATAGGCTCTACATAGTATTTCTGTGGATCTAAGAAAATTAGAAAACGAGATTTTCGACATAGAAATCCATGATGAAATCAAAATGCCCCCCATGAGAAGCTACATTGAAGAATGGTTCCAATGGAGAATGGACAAGCTCATCAACGAAGGGCAACAATTGGTTGGCACGATTCCAGTGGTCGTCGACGACAACAACAAAAACGCAACGACTTCATAGTAAGTCTATACTGATCACATCTTGTTTTCTTTATCAATCTAGTTATTCTACCTCTTTAAATAGAAATCTCTAGCCAAAGACTCATAACTTCAAATTTATTCTTTTCAGGTCTTTCTCTCTATCGTCGCACACTTCTTCTTTTTACATATTTCTTGTACTTATTTCTTTTATGGTCTGCGGAAGCCCCAATCCCAGTCTATATGACAAACACATTTAAATTTCCAGAAATATGGAACATTCCAGAAATATATAACATACATTATTATTTTTTGATAAATTTTAAAGAAAACTAATATGCTAATTTTTTTTTCCTTAAACTATGCTGGATGTCGGAAATTGTGTTTATTATATTTGAATGTTTAATGTGTGATTCCGTCCTTTTTTACAAGAACCTTTATTGCAAGGCATTATTAATTTTTTATCAATTTCAAAGAAAACTAATTTCTGAATGTTTGAGATAGAAATTTTATAAGTCCCATGTTTGAACTATACACACTCTAGGAAGAAACTGCCTAGTTCGCATATTAACAAGCGCAATGTCTTGTGGCTGCATGTGATACACACCCACAAATCATCCTCTCATCCTCTGCATCGATACCACATGTACTTCAAGCTGCTTCCCACTTGTCTCTTCTCTCGATCCCTAACAACCTGATAAGAACTACGCTGTCATGCAACACTTGCTGGACTTAAAAGCAATTTTTACTCATAAAGAGAACCATATGAATACCTTTTATCAATATGGATGCCCTTCATCCCAGACCGTTCTATCTGCTTAAGCTAAAGGGAAAATGGGTCGTAGTAAGAAATCAGTTGTGGTCGGCAAAGGTGCAAATCATTTGCCCTTTAGCCTAAGCCCGTTCTAACTGATGTCGCAATCCTGATTCCCGAGTCCTATCTGCTTAAGCTAAAGGGAAAAGGGGTCGGAGTAAGCAATCAACGGTGGTCAGAAAATGTGAAAATCGTTTGCCCTTTAGCCTACGCTCGTTCTACCTGATGCCGCTCGTTCTAACTGATGCCGCAGTCCTAATTCCCAAGTCCCTCTGCAATCCTGCACCCAACGTCCCTCTACAGCTTGACGAGTCCACTGCTCATTGCATGCATATCTCCATCACTTCTGCCATATTAAGAGACAAGAAATTTGCTCGTGTCTTCATATATCAGAAGGGATGAATCTTAGATTTCAACATTCATAAAATATAGATATAGCAAGAGCCCATCTACAGAACCACATAGATATATTAATCTACACAGCTCATGTAATCATCTATCTGTGTGAGCGATTTGTGTGAGCTTCAGTTTCTGAGAACATATATAAATTGTAGCTTTCCTTGTTACAAAATTCCATCACATATTGAGAGGCAAATTTCACGTGAAGGCCCAACAACAATTTTTCAATTCAGTATTATTATATCTGTCAACCAGGTTGTCATGTTTCGGCCTGCCTAAGTATACGCAAAAGAACTTTAATATGTTGGGGAATCCGTGCACAGCCGAAAGTTGTGAAAGCAATTGATGGTTTTGAATGCAATTGAAAAAGGTACTATCACATGTTTGCATCTTAAATTTGATTATATCTGCGGCTACCCATCACAAGATTGGCATTGCCATAAATATGCAGAAGTTGTTATATATGTTGTGCACATATCTAATCGATCAATACATCCATAACTTCAAGTTTATATTTGTTTTACACGGCGATTTATCAATCTTCATTTGACCAATTAGAAGACCAGAGGTTTGGCTACCAGAATGGCCAGTGCTGCATCAGAATGTATGTTCATGGAAGGAAGGAAGGCGTTGCAGAGGAAAAATGGCAGCTAGGCCTTTTCCCAAGAGAGGGCAGGTAAAGGCGGGCATCCCAGCCTCTGCCATTCAAAGCATAATCTTTGTGCTTCAACTGCCGAAGTCACCCTCTTCCACTCCCTCACAAAAAGTGGGGTGCTCACGGATTTGATTGAGTGTAGTTGTATACTGAGAAAACTACATTATAAAAATGATTGATATAAGGCAATAAGTATTATTAGTCCAAAGTCACTTTCTTTTACTCCTTTACAAAAGTGAAGTGCTCATGGATTTGATTGAATGTAATTGTATAATAAAAAAAACTATATTATAAAAATGATTAATATAAATCAGTAAGTATTATTCGTTAGTGGTTATTTAAAAAAAAAAAAAAAAACTAATAACATCTATGACATATATGAACCACATTTATAACGCTTGTGGTCGTGCAAGTTAATATCTTAATTTTAACTTTGCATAAGATTTAATATGAACAAAACTCGTGGCAGAGGCATTATATGAACAAAACCAACAATACCCGTGGCAACCAAGGATCTTCAGCTGAGCAAAGGAGAAATCACCTAATCAATAGTAGAAAGAATCGATTGAATTGTCTCTTTATGCACAGCCAGCAAGTAAAAACGCAGGATTATTTTAAATTATGTGTAAAAAGGTGGAGTCTGAAGGCGCTCCAGTTGCCCACGGTACCCCACTCACCGCACAACTTGTAACCACACCCACCCACCCAGTAAAAAACCTAAATAAAAAAAACTTAAATGCACCAAATATTAATAACTTGATAAGTATAAATATAATTGAAATTACTTCTCTCTAAATTGATGAAATAACTTCATCTCCAGATATGATATAGGTTAATTTTTTATTTAAAAAAATATACATTTACATGTGTCAAATCGAAACACTGTCCTCTTTACTTAAGATGCAACTTGCCCCCAAAACAATTAAGTAATCATATGAAACATATTCCAAAATTTTGAACTGTAAGTAATGTTTATTTTCATAACTTCTGGAGTCTTTCATTTCGGTAAGATTAAATCAAAAGTATCTTGAATTAATATTGGCATTAAAACCAAAACAAAATATTAGTAAGAGGAGTTCTCTACAGTCTAATAAATCCAAAGCAACCTCGACTGATATATAGTCTAATAAATCTAAAGAAACCTCCACTGAGATATATAGTTTTGTTAGACTAGATTTTATTAAAAAATGCTATAACATTTTTTTATATCTCTAAAAAATATATAAAAAAAAGTTATAACATTTTTTAATAAAATCTAGTCTAACAAAACAATTACTATCCGAAAGCTTTCAATTTATTCAAATTAATTTTTTGATAAGTTATGAGTGTCACACAACTTTCAAATAATTCCTTTTACGATGAGGGCGTGACACACAACTGGTGCAAGGGACGCTAGTCATCCAGGGAGGCATACTCACCAACCGATGAGGGCCTGACACACAACTGGTGCAAGGCGCGCTACTCATCCACGGAGGCATACTCACCAACCTACCAATTGACACTTGTTAATGAAAACTAAAAGTATCCCAATTTATTCAATTTATATATATATATAAGTTATGAGTCTCACACAACTTTCAAATCATTCCTTTTATGATGAGGGCGTGACACACACAACACACAACTGGTGGAAAGCAGCGCTAGTCATCCAGGGAGGCATACTCACCGACCAATGCACAAAAAATTTAAATGCAGTAAATATTTAAATTTTAAAGTGAATTATTATTATTATTATGTTAATTATTTTAATCACTCATTTTAACCAAAGAAAAAATGGATATCTTTTATCTGCAAAAAAAATTAATGTTTAAAATTACAATCTTTCATTTATTATAAAATATTGGAAACATATCAAATCTTATCCATTAAAAACTCATCTATAATTAAAAGGTCATTGACTCTAACAATTTCCAATAGATATAAGTTATAGACACAATAACTTTCTTGGTGTGTTGAAATGTTATACACAACTCCCACTCTGTAACCAACCATGATCAGAGCGTCCCTTGAGGCAATATGATTGCAAGGCCACTCTGGTAAGAATGCAGGGTGTGACCATTTCGAGGTCTCTGCAAAATGGATCAAACCACTCACCTTGTAAAGAAGAAACTGACGAGCAGGTGTTGCTCTTCGCATACTACACATTGCCTTTGGACCATATTTTATCAATGTAATATATTACTTTTAACGATAGTCATTTCATTTCAGTTATAGTTCGACTCTCTTGTGGCTTCAACTAATATGGAATAGATATACAATACTCATTTTGGTTGGTTGACTTAGAATTAGGAGAAAACCACACCACTGAAGCAACGCTCACAATCTATTATTGAATGAGGATTGATTACATCATTATATAGGAACTGGTTCTACTTAGGTAGTTACAACAAACACCAGGAAAATAGGATCTACATTAACTAAGATGTAGAGTTCATCTACGTAACTATCAACTGCTCTATTATTTCCAAGTCTCCCCCTTAAGGGAGAATGGATTGAATTCTACACCTAACATATCCCTAAATAGCTCAAACTTAATCTTTCCAAGAGGCTTAGTGAAAATATCAGCAGTATTTTCACAAGTATTACAATACATAAGAGCTATTTCATTTGACTGCAATTTTTCTCTAACAAAATGAAACTGAGCATCAACATGCTTTGTCCTTGCATGATAAATCGGATTATTCACCAACTTGAATGAACTTTGATTATCACATTTGATCATTGTAGGTTCCTTTTGTTCTTCTCCAACATCTTGAAGAAGTCTTCTCAACCAAACAACTTCACAAGTTGTTGCATACAAAGCTTTGTATTTTTCTTTAGTAGAAGACAAAGATACAGTAGGCTGCTTTTTACTGCTCCATGAAACAATCCTAGATCCAATGCCAAACACATATCCAGTGGTTGATCTTCGATCATCTGGATTGCCAACCCAATCAAAATCTGAGTACCTGTCAACTCAACATCATATGCATCAGTATATTTAATACCATAATCAAGTGTTCCTTTTAGATACCTGAGTATTGCCTTTGCTGCATTCCAATGGATTTCTTAAGGTTTCGCCATAAACTGACTTAACACGCTCACAAAATATGAAATATTAGGTCTAGTAGTGGTGAGATAATTCAAACTACCCACCATCTGTCTATACATAGTGGAATTCACTTCCTTTGAACCATCATCACAAGAAAGTTTCACATTCTGCTGCATAGGAACAATAGAAGATTTACATTGATCTGTTTTAAATCTCTTAAGTACTTCTCTGACATAATTACTCTAACAAACAAAAGTTTGGTCTGCATTTCTCCAAACTTCAAGACCTAGGCAGTGGTGTAACTCACCATGATATTTCATCTCAAAAACTTGTGACAACTGCTCCTTGATTTCATTAATTAATTTCCCTGCATTTCCTGTAATTATTAAATTATCAACATATAAGGAAATCAATACTATATACCCCTGCTCATGAAATTTGGTATGCAGATTTGGATCACTTTTTTTTCTCATAAAACCTTGTTGAAGAAAGAAAGAGTCTATCTTCTCATACCATGACCTAGGTGCCTGTTTTATTCCATACAATTCTTTCTTTAACTTACACACTAAGTGTTCTTGCCCATGTTCCAAAAACCCTTCAAGTTGAGTAATGTAGACCTTCTTTAACTCACCATTCAAAAATGCATATTTGACATCTAGTTAATGTAGCTTCCAATGGTACTTTGTAGCTAAAGCAATTAACAATCTGATAGTATTCAATTTAGCTACTAGTGCAAATTTTTCAGCATAACCAATACCTTTTTTTGTGAATACCCCGTTTCCACTAGTCTAGCCTTATATTTGTCTATACTAGCATCTGATTTAAACTTGGGTTTGTATATCCATTTGCATCCAATGGGATTTTTATGTTTAGGAAATTCAGTCAATTCTCAAGTATTGTTTTTCATTATAGATTCATATTCTTCCTCCATTGCATTTCGTCATTCATCATGTTCATTGGCTTCATTAAAACTCATTGGTTCTATGACATTTGAAATGCTACTCATTAGGGCATAGTCTCTATACCTCTAAGGGAGCCGAACCTGTCATGAAGATCTTCTCAACTAATTATCTTCCTCCCCACTTTGTGAAGATTTGTCTTTGCCTCTAGGTGAACTATGGTTGCTTGAAGTGTCCATATTACTGAGCCCTTCTTGTTTATGCAGTTGTGGTTTCTTCTATGGTGGTTGTTTTTGCAATTGTGGTTGTTGTTGGGATGATTGATGTTGTTGTTACTCTTCTTTAACTCCTTCATCAAGAAGTCTATGCCATTCCTCATGACTGTTGTCGTCATGATTTCCTACTTCCTGCTCATGGAAAAGTACATCTCTACTTGCAAATACTTTGTGAGTAGAAGGATCAAACAATTTGTATGCTTTGAATCCAGAACAATACCCAATGAAAATACATTTAATGGCTTTAGCATATAATTTATTCCTATTCTCCTTTGGAATATGTGCAAAAGCCTTACACCCAAATACTTTCAAATTTTGAACTGCAGGTTTGGAACCATACAAGGCTTCGAAAGGAGTAATATTATCAAGACACATTGTTGGACTTCTGTTCTTTAAATAAACTGCAGTATTTATGGCTTCGACCCAAAATGTATTTGAGAGATTCTTACCTTTCTTCATATTGTGTGCACACTCTACCAGAGTTTTGTTTTTCCTTTCAACCACTCCATTCTTTTGTGGAGTGTGGGGTACTGTAAACTGTTGTACTATTCCATGATCTTTGCAATATTTGATGAAGTCCCCTGATTTATACTCTCCCCCTCGATCTGAATGGAGGATTTTGATGGATTTTCATGTCTTCTTTTCCACCATGGTTCTGAATTCCTTAAAGTACTAAAAAACATCACCTTTTCTTATAAGGAAATAAACCCATGTGTATCTCGTGCAATCATCAATAAATAAAAGAAAGTAAAATGCACCTCCTAAAGACCTAGTCTGCATAGGTCTGCAAACATCAGTATGCACAAGATCTAACACATCACTCTTTTTCTTATCAAGATTAGAGGGGAATTCATCTCTGTGCATCTTTCCTAATGCACACCCTTCAGAAGCAACATTTTCTTTCTTCAACATGGGAAGTCCTTCAACCATATTCTGTTTTTGTAATAACAATAAATCGGGATGATTGATGTGACCATACCTTTGATGCCAAAGACACTCTATTGGCATAGTTGCAGAATTCAGTGCATGATGTTCTTTGTTGGTAACTTCAAGCTTGTACAATCATCCTGCTCTGACTCCCGTTGCAACAGTTCTGTATTTGTCCAATAGATCCTTCACTATGCAATAATTCTTGATACATTCAACCTTCAAGTTCTGATCTGTAATGGTGGACACAAAGATCAAATTTTTCTTTATCCCTGGCACATACACCACATTGTGAATGTGGCAAACAGTACCATTCGAAAATGTTACAAGAATGTCTTTGTATCCCTTGATCTGATGAGCGTGGTCATCTCCAAGATATATGTTGGCTCCATTCTTTGTTTATTTAAAATTAGTGTACCACAACTTATTACATGTCATATGTATTGATGCTCCGGAATCCACAAACCAGGCAACACTATCAGTCGTTTCAGTAGATAAAGTAGCATTGGACACACATAATCTAAGATCCCTTGAATCAAAATTCGGTTGTTCATCAATATCATCACAAGCAATAAAAAATATGAGATCATGATTTCAAGATTCTTCTGCATACCTATGTGTTTTCTAGGTTTTTTCCTAGCCTCATCACTCTTCTTCTTATGATAGTCTTTAATGAGATGTCTAGGTCGACCACAATAAAAAAAAAAACTCTTTGACTCATTCATGTTAGAGGGCATACCTTGATTCATTCTTGGGGATTGTCTTCTCTGCGATGAATGGCCTCCTCTGCCTCTTTCTCCTGATCTCCCTCTCGAGAATCTCTTATTTGACCACAATGTCAAATCTGTATTCTGAGGCTTTAGATTCTCGCACCTCTCTTCCTCTTGCAGCAAAATTCCTGTCAATTCTTCAAAAGTAGGAGGTTTCTCCCTTGTTGTGAGACCTGTTATGAACATCTGATAATCTTATAGCATACCATTTAAGGTAATAGTGACAAGATCAATGTTGGAAACTGTTTCCCCTATATTTTCTAGCTTGTCTTTCACCTCTTTAATGCGACTCAAAAATGAACTAACAGATTCATTTCCATCCATCTCAATGCCTAGCAATTTAGTTTTTAGGAACAAAAAAATATTTGTGTTGCTAGTTTCATACAAGGCTTTAAGCATTGCCCACGTTTTAGCAGAGGTTTTAGCTTCTCTAATATGTGTAATTATGTTATCTTTAACAGACATACGCAACAATACCTTGGCCTTGTTTTCGCGCTTATCCCAGTCTTGGATCTGTGTTGTTGTCGTACCAATAGCCACATCAGGTTTCTCTTCATCTCTCTTCGCAATGGTCCAAACACCATAGCCCTCCATCGGGGTCTGCATTTTGAATTTCTAGTTAATGAAATTTGTGCCATCTAATTGGTTGGCTTCGTTGAGGTAGGTCTCTGCTAGCGGATTCTCCATTCCTGTAAGTGTCTGCTCCTCCAATCAGAAAATAGATCCATGTATCACCAAACACACTTGAATCCTGAAGGCGATGAATCACCAAGAATATGCAACTTTCATCAATTTTCTTCTGTGCTGAGCAGTCTGCCGCTCTTCCTTTGGATCCACCGATCCAACTCTACCTAGACTCTCCAATGGATCTCCTAATCCAATGCACTTCAGATTTCCTCAATCTCTTCCATATCCAGTTAGAATTGCAGATTCAAAGATGTTTTACTCTCACAACCTGCAATGGCGTGCGACTCAACAAATGAAAGATGGGGCGACTCTTTCTACAAATACCGCATAAAACCCCTGTGGTCCTTTTTCTACTCCACAGATGTGGAATCCATTCTCAGGCAACCTCCTCGAGCTCATGTGACCTCCTCGAGTTCACCATGGTTCACGTCGAGTTCACCATGGTGTAGTCCAGCCTTCGTTACGTCCTCTTCCAGCTGGAACTTGGCCTCTACCACAGCTCACGATTCAACAAATAAAGAAATATTGACAGTAATATCTCAAAATCAGAAAACGTAGACCATCCAAACGAATGCCTCGGTGTGAAAAATCACGCTTTCCGCTTCAAGCTCATGCTAAACCTTCACGATTTGGAGTGTACGCGGATGCAACAATAAATGAATCAATTCCTTCTACATTGTCCTTGTAAGCTCACGACTGGGGTTCTCACAACAAATCGGATCATGACTCAACAAAAAATAAGAAGGGGGCTCTTTCCCCACAAACTCATGCTTTCCACAACAAAACGGTCAGCGCTCCATTAAGATGGCAGGGGGAGCACGGGTCTGAGCATGTATCACTCCAGGAGAGTGAGAGGGGGAGCGCTAGCGCCCTAACACTCTCAGATGGATAGACAGGGAGCGTGAGGAGTCCAAATTTTTTAATTTCGTAAGTGTGAGAGAGTCGACGCTCCTTAAACACTACATAGGGGGCGCTGATGATTTTTCCAAATCAATTCAAGATCTTTCTCTTGGATCTCGCCTTAGCGAGATGATTCTTCAGATCTCCAACGCATCTCTGATACCAACTTAGAATTAGGAGAAAACCACACCAGTGAGGGAACGCTCTCAATCTATTATTGAATGAGGATTGATTACATCATTATATAGGAACTAGTTCTACTTAGGCGGATACAACAAACACCAGGAAAATATGATCTACATTAACTGAGATGTAGAGTTCATCTACGTATCTATCAACTGCTCCATTATTTCCAAGTGGTTGGTCCCACTTTCTTCCACTATTTTCCCTCATTAGTATAAGGATCATTATATATTGTCATGATATATTTGTTAGGATATTTAGACACTTAGGAGTTAGTTAAGATCTACTTGGTCTAATATGTCGTTAGGTAAAAGTGTGTTTCTTTAGTATGCATTAGTATGCATTTGTAGTTAGGAAATTCGACGGTCACGATATGTTCCCGACATAGAGTGATCCGACAGTTCATACTCTCCTCGATCTTAACGGCCATTGATCCGTGGCTTAACACCCGATTGGTCCATGATCTCTATTTAAAGAGCGTGGAGGGTCATTTTCCGATGATCGATTGTGAGAAACTCTCTGGTGAAATCTCTCTGTAATCTTTTTCTTTGCATTAATAAACTGCTCCAAGTGGTCGCGTTGGCTGGGGCCGTGGATGTTTCCCCGTAGGGGTTTTACCATGTGAAAACATCGGTGTGTTGATCTTTGATCTGGTTATGTGAGTGGTT
>ML779361.1:332720-367060 GCA_009831015.1 Picea engelmannii
GTCGTTAGGTAAAAGTGTGTTTCTTTAGTATGCATTAGTATGCATTTGTAGTTAGGAAATCCGACAGTCACGATATGTTCCCGACATAGAGTGATCCGATGGTTCATACTCTCCTCGATCTTAACGACCATTGATCCATGGCTTAACACCCGATTGGTCCATGATCTCTAGTTAAAGAGCATGGAGGGTCATTTTCCGATGATCGATTGTGAGAAACTCTCTTGTAAAATCTCTATGTAATCTTTTTCTTTGCATTAATAAATTGATCCAAGTGGTCGCGTTGCCTGGGGCCGTGGATATTTCCCCGTAGGGGTTTTACCACGTGAAAACATCGGTGTGTTGATCTTTGATCTGGTTATGTGAGTGGTTACTAAAGGTGTTCGTCCTCTGTTGGAATACCTGTGTTGTCGAACAATATTGGATCTCAACATGGCATAGTTCCACTACCTTATGGTTACTACTATGCATCACCCTTGTGGTTGACCCTATTGGTATAAGGCTCATGGCATATTGGATCACCTTTGTGATTATTTCCATTGGCATAAGGATCATGGTAGTTAGAACTCCCTTCTAACTAACTATTACTTACCACTCACCTATGGTTAGTTAAAACTCCCTTCTAACTAACTATTACTTACCACTCACCTATGGTTATCCTTATTGAAATAATGTCATCAAAACAAAATGTGAAATAATAATTACATATACTTTATGAATATACAATATGACAAATTTTTAATAATTACATATACTTTAAAATTTAGATAAATATAATAAGTTACCTATTTAACAAAAAAAATACCTACACATTTAAAAAAAATTAATTTATACATTCCATTTATGAGCTTTTACTATTTTTATTTTTTATTTAAATAGTATTTTTTATATTTTTAAATAAAGTAAATAAAATAACTAAGTCTTCTATGTGTCCAATTTTCTTTCTCATGCAGTCATTAGCAAGAAAGAAAACTAAAATGCTATTTTAAAGAGTGCAATGAGGAGAACAATCAAACACATTTTTCAATTTTTGTCTTGTGATTTTGAGAACATTCTATTCTATTTCATTTAGATAAATTTTGATAATAGAAAAATTTTAATTTATAAATTAAAAAATAAATAATAATAATTAGAAAATTCTGAAATTTATCTATCATTACAAACTAGACTTTAGGAAAATCCATTTGTAAATGATTTGTTCAAGAATTTTCAAAAATTGCAAAGGTCTATCATTGTAAAAGTTATAGGTTTTTGAAAATTAGAGTAACCTCATCTACTATGATTATAAAAAGTCTTAAGTGAACTTTTGGGGTTGCCAATACTTCAACGAAGACTTTAAACATATATAAATGTTTTACAAACTCTAGAACCATTGTAAAAGTTATAAGTTTTTGAAAATTAGAGTAACCTCATCTACTATGATTATAAAAAGTCTTAAGTGAACTTTTGGGGTTGCCCATACTTCAACGAAGACTTTAAACATATATATATAAATGTTTTACAAACTCTAGAACCAGAGATTTTAACCATGCAAACTCTCTTAGGATAGTTGAAATAAACTCCATAGTTGAAATAAACTCCCCCCAAAAAGTGAGTTTCAACTTTCTCCAAGAATCTTTTTAAGTCAATGTGGATTTAACTAAAACTTTATTTTTGGATAAGAGTTATATATATACTGATTTGAAATAATCTTAGTACCAATCTCATCATCAATTTAGTTTAAAAAAAGAGAAGACAAAAGGAAGAATTGAAGTATAAAAATTTATTTGAAAAAAATATTTTAAAGGATTTAAAAAAAAATAAAAAATAAAGTTTTTAACATTTTATAAACTCTTAAGAGGTGTTTATATAATTCAATAAACTTTTCAGTTAAATTATTGGGGAAAGATCTTTTTTTCCATAAATAAAGAGATCTCATACTTGATATATGGTGACCTTAAAATTAAATTATTATTACTATTATTAATGAATTTTTACTTTCAATATCCAAATTTAATTTTCACTTTAAATTAACTTTCAACTTCTTTAAATATAAAAACCCAAAAGAACTACAAACACAAATATAATTAAAAAAATAAAAAATAAAAGAAACCAACATAAATACATTAAAAAAAAATAATACAACTCCAATAAGATTAAAAAAGTGAAACACACATATGTCCAAGAATGAACTAACAACATGAGTGAACAAGTCAGCCTACAAAATATTCACAATACAGGAAATTCGTCTGATATCAATACCATTGGTGAGTACATAATTTTATTTTTATTTTTATCACCATCGAAATAGGATTGTATACCAATACAAGGGTAAACTTATGTGCTAAAGTGATAGAAAAAAAGAGCCCCAATCTTCTCTCAATCTGACGATGAGAAGAGATAATGTTGCACCCCTGAACGACGCCATCAAAATATAAATTTAAAAATACATAAACCAAACTATCAATGTTAAACATGGAAGGAAATATTGAAAAAGGTTGAAAGTCTATGTGATGAGATTAATCCAATGTTGTCCACTCCTACGTCTATGTGTCCTTAATAAAGAAGTGACACAAAACCAAAAAAAAATCTTCACTGATAAAATGGAAAAAAAAAATCTTTCACTTTTTGGTTAAATGGATCTTAACTAAACCACCAAAGAGTCATAATTGTTATATTTTGTAATGGTAGATATGAATGGGCAATAAATGGTTGATGAGACTAGTTGTGAGATAGGAGTTGGTTCACCAAGCTGAAAATTTTGGTTAATTGCCTAAAAGTTATTTATAATTTTTTTATAGTATTTTTTACTTAATTTAGTCAAAGTAATTGAACATGGTTTCAAGTTGGTTATTGGTTATTTTAATAAAATGTTTTTTTTTTTTTTTAAATATTATATTGGGGTTTGTTAGGATTATTTATAAATCATTTAAAGTATGTAAGGAAATAGGTTAATGGTTGAAGACCTAACAATCTCTTGTAAAAGTGAAAATATGTTTAGTTAAGGATCACCAATACAGTAGGTTATTTCAATCTTTTCCTTGAATAACTCTAATGAGTTGATCTACATTAACTAATAACAATCCATGATGGTTGTCCCCACTAATAATTGAATAATATAAAATATAAAATTATTTTATTATTATTATAAATTATTTTTTAAATTATTTATAAATTGAATAATTATTTTGATAAGAATAATAAATTAAAAAAAAATTGAAAAAATATAGATATAATTAAAAAAAACAATGTATTTATAATATCTTTTTTCCAATTATATCTATATTTTTTCAAATAATTTCCTCTCAACTTGACGATGAAAATAGATAATGTTGCACCCTTGAACGCCATCAAAATATAAATAGAAAATCACAAAAATAAAATAAAATAAATCCGTAATGGAAAAACTACAATTTAAGTAATGGAAAATTGTCATTTCACCAACAATTGCGTAGTCAAATTTTGGCAATGATTGTCAAAAAAAAATGTCAAAAACTTAGAATATTTAGACTTGTCCATAGCTAATAGCTAATGTACAAACTCACAATTGTCAATCTCCAATATATGTGAAGTCCAAACTAATATTGTAACTAAGTATAAATTTGAGGATACTCAAGAGGAAATTGTTTATGACATATTTCTTTTTAAAACTCCCAATAACTTTTTGTATTAATTTTTTTCACTAATTTAAATATTATGTATTATGTGTTTTTATTAATTTTTGTTATGAATACCATAAAAATGAATAATACACTTCTATTAATAAAATACTCTTAATAATTATAATTTCTTTAACACTTGAACTAGAGTAATAACTATTTGAAAATATCATGTCATTCTAGTAACTCTCATTATGATGATTCTAATAAAAATAAAAATAATGTGAAACCAATTATTCTAGTCAATAACATAAATAACCTATCATCCAACTCAATAAATGTAAGGACGTTCAGATTTTAAAATTTTCAGTATATAAAGGCTAAATAAAGGAAAAACATGTATATAAATTTAACCAGTACTCACTCCTACAGAGGGACGCGTCCACTACTCCATGCGTGCATATCTCCATCCCTTCTCCTATAATATTAAGATACCGATGAGATGGAGTATTTGTATATCAGAAAAGACGAATCCTAAACTTATCAACAACAAGAGTTGTATAGTAATTTAGTCTTTGCCATGTAGATTAAGGTATAATTATTGATAATGATGATTACGGTGATGGAGAAGACGATGATACATTGTTTATAGATTTGTTCTAAGTAGGACAAGATTTTTTACCATGTTTTTTACTTTAGTATGATTGTATAATATGTTATGTTTTTACTTTAGTATAGTTATATAGTTTTTAGAATAACTTAAATTTAATATAGTTTTGAGATTAACCTAAATTTTATTGAACTAGACAAATGTTAATCACTTTTAAAAAAAATAAAAATAAAAATTAAACATTTCAAATTTTACAATATATATTTTAATTTATATAATGATTATTATATTATATAATATGTTACCAAATTTAATGTAAAAAAAATTAAAAAAAAATATTACACATTTTATAATATATATTTTAATTTATATAATATTTATTACATTACATAATAATATATATTTTAATTTATATAAAATTTATTATGTAATAATATATATTTTAATTTATATAATATTTATTACATTATATAATAATATGTATTTTAATTTATATAAAATTTATTACATTACATAATATTGTATTACCAAAATTAATGTGTATACAACACAAAACATTAATTTCACTTTTTACAAAGTTAAAGTTGGAGATTATTATTTGTCCTATCATATTCTATTTTTTTTATATTTTTTTATTTTAATTCTGGAATGGATAAAATTAATACAACCCTAGTACGACGAGTTTACTACTTCCTATGCCAATTGAATTTAATCGGATGAAGTACTCTTTTATGAAGCATATGTAACTGAGGCATAGTTATTTGGTTCCGTAAACGGGGCATAAAAGGGGATAATTGTATTCACTGAACACTTCTATGTTGCTAAAATGGTGAATGGGGTCATTTCAATTAATAAAAATAAGCATATGTGGTTTTTATCCATGATTGATAAAAACATTGAATGGGGAATACCTAATATGCTTTTCAATACATAAATCTATATTTAGGAAACTAGAAACATACTTTATTGTAGTTGTGTGATAAATAGATTTGGTTTTTAATAACTATGATGTAGATAAGGAATACTTATATAACCAATTAGAATCTCTTGTATAGATATATGAATTTTAATATTATTTATTTAGTGTTAAATAAAAAAATAGTTTAAAAGCAAATGGTACTTATAAAAAAGTTTATTGATTATGTAATTAATTTCAAATATTAAAATACTTAAAGCAATAGTGAAGGTAACAATAAGACTTCAAATATATTAGCCAATCAAAAATGAAAAAAAACAAATATTTTTATATATTTGTTTTCATAAGTTAAATATTACAGTTCACATACAAATTTAAAATAAAAATCAAATTAATGTCAAATCAATAACAAACTCATTGCTATAATCCCATGCTTTAACAAGAACTAATAAAATATTTCACAAAATATTGATAGAACAAAAACCCAACTATAGTATTACAGTGATATTTTAAACCAAACAGCTCACGTGATCATCTGTTTGTGTGAGTTTCAGTTTCTAGAGAACATATATAAATCGTTGCTCTCCTCGTTATAATTTATCACTTTAAAAGACAACCGCACACTGGGGGCAAACTCACCTGAAGGTCCAATGTCTTTGTTTAAATTTGATCACTTTAAAAGACAACCACACACTAGGAGGCAGATTCACGTGAAGGTCCAACGACATTGTTTAAATTCAATATTATTATGTCTGTCATGTCCTTTGACAGGTTGTCACGTTTCAGCCTACATGACTAAGTATTTCACAAAAGTAATGTAATTGGAATTTGTGCACAGCCAAAAGCTGTCAAAGCAATGGAAAAAGTTTTAATAGATTACAGAAGTATTTATCTCATGCTGATAAGCTTTGGCATCGTTATAAATATGCACACGTTGTTATATATGTTGTATACATATATAATCTCTACTTATATTTATTTTCCACATCAATTTCTCAATCTTCATTCATTACCTTGCGTGCCAATACCTATAGACGCATATTATATATTATGATACCAGAAATATATCTTGTTTACTGTCGCTGCGTGTGAGTACTCATGTTTATCATGGTCAAGTGAATTTAATTTTTTCATTGAGTGCATTGATAATCGTGAGATTCTGTGCAGTGGTAATAAAATATGTTTTTATTGATTGTTAACAATTTTTTAATAAAATCTGTGCTCCTACCGCGGAAGTCACTCTCCTCCACTCCTTCACAAAAAGTGGGTACACGCATATTTGATTGAGAGATGAGTAAGGTTGTATATAACTTTGTTGACTGGTTGAAATGCCATTCGCAACTCCCACTGTGTAACCATGATCAGAGCGTCAGTTTGATCTAGGGCAATCAAAAGACACTGGTATAGGATAGGCAAGGCCACTCTAGTAAGATGGCGGAGGGTGAACATTTTGAGGTCTTTGCAAAGTGGATGAAATAAATACGGATCAGTCCGATCTGTTTGGAAAGATATTGACGAGAACATATTGCTCTTCAAATATTGCATATTGTCTTGGACCAGATTTTATTTGTCTCTCAACCTATTGAACCTTTGAACGAGGACTGTTTTCCGTGTTTGTTATATATTGCGATCTTGACATTTGATGCTACTTTTGATCATCTTAAACTCTACTTTTGAGTTACTTAAAAGAGCGAACTAGGACTCTTTTCTGTGTTTGTTATCTCTTATGATCATGACATTTGATGTTACTTTTGATCATCTTAAATTCTACTTTTGAGTTATTTAAAGAGTTAACCCTTATCAATAATGTATCTATCCTTTTGGCTACTCTTGCTGTGTATAATCATCCCATCTCCTAAAATGTTTATGAATGAAATTACTTTTTTTAATGTAACGGTAAAGATTATATTATCGAAAGGTTTTGGTTTTACCGGAACAAATCGAAATATACAACATTTATAGGGCAAGGCTAATGTCTTTAATCTCTGGGCCATAAAGGACTCAAAATGATAACAGTCTGATACTCGTAGAAACGACTTGCTTAAACACGCATAAGTATCTGTTCTGATTAATTTTCGTCTAGAAAGAATAAACTCAAAATGCAGAGAGGATTAAAAACTTCATAATGAGAGATAGCTGCCACATCTCGTTCCTCCTAGATGTTTTCCTCAATCTGGCTGTAGAAGAGTTGTCTAATGAAAGGGCATAGGATGGAATGTGTAATATTCCCAACTTATCTTGGAGGGAATTTTATGCGTATTCAGACCAAAATTTATAATTTGTCCTTATGTGAATGTGAAGCTAACTTTTTTTTTGCTCAATGATAAATATTATCAAACATATAACAAGCACTCATAAAGGGAGCAAAATAATATGGCATCTTATTATGGATGGAAGCAACAATACAAATATTTCTAATGGATGTAATAATAACTTCAAAATAATATTCAGAACACAAACTATTGGGTGCCAGGCAGTGACACAATCTATAGAAATCACACAAGAAACCTGGTAGGATGCCAATCAATGAATCTAATATCACAGATGAATCTCCCTCTTACCTAGTTATGGTGGGTATTGCACCACCCAAACTAAAGTTGTAATGCATGGGTTTTTCCCAAAACCCTAATGAAAACTTTGGCCACAAGAACACTCAATAACATATCAAATCATAATGCCAAAGTGAGAGACTGTCCCTAGATCTTCTTCCTTTGACCAAATTAAACCCTTACTTAACTCTTTTTCAATAAAATATAATTGTTTATTTAATTTAATTATCTCTTTAGGGTTTGATGCCTTGACTCCCTTTTCTTTGTTGACTATAGCCTACAACTTAGTATAGGCTAATGATTCATTAATTGGAAGGGGAAATTACAATCCTCCCTGCCCAAAATTGCTTGTCCTCAAGCAATTCTAATCAGGGTGTTGTAAGATCTCCTCTCCTTTTCTGCAAGAAACCCTTTCCATATGACCACGTACTATCGTATGAATCTACTTCTCAGCCTATGTTCTCGGACATCAACAATCCTCTTGGGTGCTAAAACCAACTGTCCTTCCTCATCTAGCGGAGGAAGATTTGTCGAAGCGGTGACATGTTGGCCCAATTCCTCCTTGACGCATGGCACATGGAAGACATTGTGAATTTTTCATCGCTCTGATATCTCCAACTCATACGCCACATCTCCAACTCTCCTAATCACTCTATAAGGCCCGTAAAAGCGGGGCTTCGACTTCTCTACACCACTCTTCTTTAGTGATGACTATCGGCCCCGTTCTCAAAATTGCGTTCTACGTGGTGCCTATCTGCATACATCTTTTGTTGCTTATGAGCAACCTATAAATTCTCCCTTAGGACCCTCAGGATGTCATGAGTTTCCTACAACCAGTCTTTGGACTGGGGGCCCTGCTCTCTCCAAACACCAAATCTACAAATGATGGGGCATCATAGCCATATAATTCCATCAACGGACTCATCTCGATGGACATGTGATGAGTGGTGTTGTAACAATGCTCCTCAATATGCAACCACTTTAACCATGCTCGTTGTTGTCATGACTCATAGTTCCTCAAGTACCCTTCTACCCATTTGTTCACGTACCCTTCTACCCATTTGTTCACTATCTCAGTCTGTTCGTTTGACTGAGGTTGATATCTTGTACTAGGTGTCAACTTCGTCCCAGATAACCGAAATATCTCCTGCCAAAATGCGTTGAGAAACCTATTATCCATGTCACTAACTATGCTCCTCAAAAGACCATGGAGTCTGAATACTTCCCTAAAGAAGAAGAGATCTGCTACCTAAGATGCGTTGGATCCTGAAGGAATGGAAAATAAGTGTGCATACTTGGTCAATATTTCCACCACCACATAGATGCAGTCCCTGCCTTGATCCTTTGGCAACCGTGTAATGAAATCCATGGAAAAGATTTCCCACATTCTCTTTGGAATACGTAGTGGTTGAAGTAAACATGTTGGGTGTGTCATATCCGGCTTGTTTTGTTGACAATTTTTGCACTCCCTCACGTACCATAGTACATACCCCTTGATACCCTTCCATGAGAATATCTCTCTCACCTATCTATAAGTCTTCAGGTACTTGGGTGGCATGCTAGAGGGGCGTCATGAACTGCCCTCAAGATCTTATCCTTGAGTGTGGACTCAAGGACAAGATAGATCATTTCCTTGTAGTAGATAATGTCATCCACTACTCTATACCTATCATCCTGGATGGTACCCTCCATCAACTCATAAGTGGATGTATTCTTGGAGTATTCCACCAAGAGAGAAGACTTCCAATCTATTGAGACTACGATAAGGGAAAAAAATAAAGGCCTCCTGGAAATGGCATCGACAACTACATTCTTATTTCCTGTAACATACTCAATATCAAGGTCATAGGATTGTAACTTACTCACCACTTATGTTGTCTCTCGCTCAAGTCTTTCTACTCCAAAAAATACTTCAAGCTATTATGGTCGGTCCTCACTACAACACGTCCTCCCACTAGATATTGTCATAATTTGGCCAATGCATGCATAATGGCTAACATCTCCTTATCATATATGGAGTAGAGCCTTTCTGGCTCTCTCAAATTCCTACTCTTGAAAGCTATGGGGTAGTGGTTTTGCATCAATACCACTCCTATCCCTTCCCTTGATGCATCAAATTCTAATACAAATGGCTCAGAGAAATATGGAAGTGCTAGAACTGGGAAAGTAATCATTACTTTATTCATTTTGTCAAATGTTGTATGTGTTTCCTTTGTTCAAATGAATGCCCCTTTCTTGGTGAGATCTGGCAGTGGTGCTCATAGTTGCGAAAACCCCTTCACAAATCGCATGTAATAGCTACTTATTCCAAAGAATCCTAATAATTATGGGATTGACCTAGGGGTGGTCCAATCTAGGATCGTCTGGATCTTCTCTTGATGCACCTTTACTCATTCCACACCAATCACATGCCCTAGATAGAGGATCTATGTTAACCCAAATTTTCACTTTTCCTCCTTAGAAAAAAGCGAATGCTCCTCCATAATGGTGAGAATTTCGTCCACATTTCTTAAATTCTCTCCCCACGTCTTACTGTATATTGAAATATTGTCAAAGAATGCCAGTAGAAATTTCCTCAATTGTTTGTTGAAGATATGATCCATACATCATTAGAAGTAGTTGGGCCATTAGTCAACTCGAAGGGCATGACTACAAACTCGTAATGGCCATAGTGACATCTGAATGATGTCTTATGGATATCTGATTTGGTGGTATGACAATCGAAGGTCAATATTCGAAAAATACATCGCTCCATGTAGCACATCTATCATCTCATCAATCCTCAGTATCGGGTATCTATTATTAATATTCTTCTTGTATAGAGTCATGTAGTCAATGTACATTCTCCACGTGCCATCCTTCATTTTAACCAATACTACTGAGGAAGCAAATGGACTAGAGCTAGGTAGGATGTATCCCATCTCCAACAGCTCCTGTATGGATTTTTCTATATTGTCCTTGAATTTATTTGGGTTCATGTAGGGTGTAGTAATCACTAACTTGGTCCCCTCCTCTAATTCGATGGCATGCTTGAATCCTTTGTCTGGTGGTCTCCCTACTAGCAGTGGCTCGAACACCTTATCATGCTTTCTTAGTAACTCCTATATATCCACATGGTAATGCTGACAATCCCGGGATGGCTTATGCATTATGACCAGGCACTCCACTCCACATGCCACATCTCTATGTCTACATATGGACTCTATGAATTTTTTAGATACAACCTTGGGTGTTCCAGGTGACATGCCCCTAAGAATAAATTGTTGACCCGTAATTTCCATAAATTCCATCCTCATGTCCTGATAGTTCATTTTCAAATCTCCAAGGAAATACAACCACTATACTCCCAGCACTAGATTGGTGTCTCCTAGGTCCACCACATAAAATTCATTGGCCAATGTGTAGTTTCCCAATATTACATCCAACCCTCTAATCATATGGGTACAATTCATGTTGTACCCATCTGCAACTACTACTTCAAATCCCTCAAATTCCTCTGTGGAAATTTGTCTCCTAGTGACCAGTGCGACGCCGATGAAGTTGTGAGTGGCCCCACCATCAATTAGCACCGTAACTCTCTATCCCTGCATAACTCCCCTAATATTGAAGGTATAATACCTGGGAACTCCTGAAAATGTGGCGATGGTCACCTTCCTTGTTCCTTCTTGTAACATAACTTGTTCTGAAATCTCAAGGCGTGGTGCCCCCTATTGTTTTGACCCTCATCTGGGCTATGAAGGTACTCTTCCTCACCTTCATCTTCCTCATCGGATAACACCTCAATATAATGGACCTTTCCTTTGCCCATACACCCGTGAGCCAACTCCCATGGATCCTTTCCACTGAAGCATAGTTTCTTCCTTCTAATCTATCTCCGAGAAACTTCATCTAGTTGGTCTTTCCCTATCCATGTATTCTAGGGAAACTTTATTGCCTGACCTTTCTATAGAATGAACGGCTTAACCAGGGCCTTCTTGGCCACTATGTCTACCATATCCCTAGTTTTCTTGATGGAATCATGTAATGTGGGTGGCCTAAAAGCATTAACCCAACCTTTCAAAGGTTCAACTAGACCCTCTTTGAATAACATCACTAGTCTTTTTTCTGAAATATTAGTTACCTTGACAGCCATCCTTTGAAACTCTATGATAAATGTTTCTAGTGTACATGTATGTCTTAGTTGTGCCAATTATATTTAGTGAGAATATTTTTCTATTCTTAACCCATAATTATAAACAAGTTAGTGGTAATCTTTCATGGGTATGGATTCCCACAAGGTACATAACCAACACTAGTTCTCTCACTTGAAATTGTTATCCAATCAGCTCATGTCAAAATAACATTAACATTGTATCATAAAACTTGTGTCAAATATATCATAAATCATTTCAATAAAACACAATTATTTAACATTTATTTAATATTTCAATAATACATAGCTTACACCACTATTTCTATTTCTATTTCTAATCGGTAAAAGTATAAAAAATTGTATAAAAAAAAAAATAAATATTATAATTAAAAAAATACATAAAAGATCATTAAAACTACATATGGTTTAACCAAAGACAAAAATCAAATCTCTCTCAATGAATGTCAACCCATCACATAGGCATATGTTCATTCATTTCTATAAAAATATTCGTGTTCAAGGCATGAAGTGTCTCTCAAATTTATCAGAATATTCAATAACATATATCAACATTGTACTTTTTTTTCCAACGGGAAAATTTCTCGATTATATTAGTTATATAATGTGTTCTCAAAACAAAGAATTACAAAGCTCAGCTGAAGTCACAACTGTCAAATGAAGCTTTCGCCTTTAGTGGTCTCTCGGTCAACAAAGGGAGAAAGTTCATAATAAGAGCAAGAGTACTACTAAGAGTTTGAAAAAGACACAAGGATAAGAGGGGGATAAAACACCAGAAAAACTAGTGGATATAAGTAATCTTTAGAGTTGATACATAGTGTATGAGTGGTCTGCAAAACTCAGATCATAAAAGACCGCTAAGATGAAAAGGAGCAGTTCTTAAAAAAGAGTTAGAAAATGGGAAGGGCCCTCATGACCATCTAACTAGAGGTTGTAAGTTATAATGCCCACTTTTTTTCTGAAGAGCTATCTTGGATAGTTGATCTATTGATTTGTTGTGTTCACGATATGTATGTTTGAAGCTGAGATTTTTGAAAGTAGCTAGAAGAAGTTTGATTCTGTCCTTGCATGCCAGAAGGGAGATGGCTTGTAGATCGCCCTTGTTTTTCAACCACTCAATAATTATTCTAGAATCCCCGAGAATCTGAAGAGCTTCAATATGAAGTATAGAGGCCAAGTAGAGCATGTCCCATGTGCCCAATAATTCTGCCCTAGTATTGGTGCCCGAACCACAATTAAAGTTCTATCTATAGGATGAATTTTGTGTGATTTTTATGAATCCTCCAACGCCGCTCTGAGTGCCATTTGAAAGCGTTGCTCCATCGAACCAACCTGTTGGAGTGTCCTCTAGTTCAGGTATCTTCTTTGTAATCTGCAAACCTAGCTTTCTAGAGTGGATATCAATCCAATTTTTAAGTAAACCAAGCGTTTTGTAAGCTGCAGAGGTTGTATATGGAGTCCCATTTTCAAAAAATTTAAAATTTATGTCCAGCCAAAGAGACCAACAAACCAGGGATGGAAGTTGTTTTAGTTTGTGTTCCCTGTGGGTCTAATAATCAAAACAGTCTGCAAGAGTAGGCTTGTCCCAAGTAGTTTTAAAATTTAGCATGGTTTCAATTTTGGCCCAAACTTGTCTAGTGAAGGGGCACTTGATGAACAGGTGGTCTGAAGTTTCTGCATCAATGTGGAAAAGGTGGAAAATATTTGGCCCAGTCCAACCCTTCCTTTGAAGGATATCCCAAGTGTTCAATTTGTAAGCGATCATGAGCCAAGTGAATAATTTTATCTTGGAAGGTAGGTGCCAGGGCCAGAGATTTTTTCTCCATCCTCTGATATTAGTGTGCCATAGCGTATTTGTATTGGTTGTGTAAACATTCTTAACTGTAAGTTTTCCAGAGTGATCATCCCCTGACCACTGAATTTGATCCTTGAAATAATTTAAGTGTATACCTGATTGAGCTAAATTCGAGCAGAGAATGTTCCAATGTGTATCAAGCTCTACATTGAGATCAAGTGCATCGTTGGATAACCACCTGTCAGGAAAGTAATTCGAACTAGAACGATCTCTTGCTTGGTAGTGGTACCGAACATTTTTTTAGTGGAGTTGCACTATCAGCTGTGGAGAGAGAGTAGTGGTATCGCCCATACCAAGAATGCAGTTGCATCCAAGAGTAATGGAAAGGCCCGATCTTGGCTTCCAACATAGCCAACGGGCTATCCATTGTTTGGATTTGGTTAAGTTTCTCCAGAATATTGAATCCTCCCTAGTGGTAACTATATCAGATAGAAACCATCTAGTAATTGTGTGTTGTGAGAGGTACTTGTCCTTGATAATAGAATTCCAAATGCCAGGAGTAATCAACACACTCCAAAAGGAGTTGGCTGCAAGTGCTTGGATGAAATGAAATAAATAATGAATCCCCCATCCACCCTTTTTTTGGGGTTTTTCCAAAGCTTCCCAATTGCAGAGGTGTTGTCGGGACACTATTACATATGAACAAATTTTCCATGGTTTTTCATTGGTATTGCCACACATATCCGTCGCACTTTCCATGAAGGCAAACAATTTTTTTCGTGGTACTTTTTTCGTCGCTATATCCATGCATTCATTTTTCGTGGAAACAACGATGAAATCAGATCGCCACGTGTCACCATATTGAAAAGAGGCATACTTTTTTCGATGGACAAATAGTGGAAATAACGACGAAAAGGTGTGGCAATAGCGATGAAAAAAGTGTGTCAGAGTAAAACCCCACTACTGACTTGCGACACAGATGCCATACTTGGGACGGTTAAATCATGGAAAGTAACGATGAAAGATCGTCACAATAGCGATGAACAAGCGTGGCAGATTAAAAACACCTATCAATAGCTTGTGACATAGATGCCATACTTGTGATGATCTTATCGTCGTTATTGCCACGTCTTCTGTAGGTTTTTAAAAAAAAAAATTGATATTTTTCCCCTGCTTTCTAAGAAATCTCCTTTCACATCCTTTTGTGTGGATAAGGAAATCCCGGTTATGATTTTGAAACATGGTCCTATATGAGGGAATCTGCTATCTCATTTCCCAACATTAAATAGGCAATCTCAAGATTATTAGCAAGTTTTGTGTATTTAATTACCATTGGAGAATCAATGAGAGAATCATTAAGTTTCTTCATTTATGTATTCAGAAATGGACTTTAAACAACAAAAATATTGATTTTGTGAAGATTTGTGTCGTCGGATTCCCACCAAAAAAAACATTTCGTAGAAAAGTTAGACAATGCCCAATTTTTCATGTCGATTTTGAGGTGGGCATGGGAGCATCTCAACTCCAAATTCTCACACCTACCAACGTTCTGTCCATCCATTCGAATTTTCCATGTCGATTTTGAAGTGGGTGTGGAATCATATCAACTCCAAATTCTCACACCTACCAATGTTCTCGACATCCATTCGAAGAACCATGGAAAATTTGGTCATGCATCTTGAATATAGCTAGTTTCAGGCTATGCCGATCAGTCGGCCTACAAAACAAAGGAACAATTATTGATCAAAGATAACCCTTCTTTTTATAATGCCAAGGTTAGGAGAGAATTAATGGGCCTAATATATGTTTTCTTATCAAGCTATTGAGACATGGGCACATAGGTAGAACCCATATATGTTACAATCAACCAATTTGATTGCGCTAGTATTAGAGCAAGAGTTGCAACAATTTCCAAAAGGTTCAAAATCTAGGTAATGGTCATGTAGTAATAAGACAAGGGCATAAATACGAAAAGTTCAATGCACCTATATCTAAAGTTCAAAGCATTAAAAGATATTAAAACCATCTTCATATATGCAACAAGTTCAAGAAATCTTTATGAAGTAGCAGGATACTTCTATTTGGTGACACACAATGACATGTGAGGGATGGTTTTAGGGGCTAAATTTTGCTCGTCGGCTAATTTTCCATGGTTTTTCTAAAAATGAGATTCACTATTTTAAAAATGATTCGCCCAAATTCTATAGGATAAAATGATTTTACCTTAAAAATCGTCGAAATTTTATAAAAACTATATAAAATCCTTAGAAATTTGAATATTTTTACAAAAAGATCTCCAATCATTTATAGTTGGCATATGAAGGATTAGTAAGATTCGCCAAGGTTTCTACATTTTAACATAAATTTCCATCCTTAAAATCATCTATGTAGTTAACGGTTGATTTGTTAAGTTGAAGCACAATTAGAAGTCTCTCGAGTCATGTTCCTTGCAAATATGGATGGATACAATGTGTCATTGTAAGGTCATCAATGCTTGTATTTCATAAAACAAATGTTACAACGTACTATAAACAATGCAAAGTGAAGGAACCTTGAAGAAAGATAGACTTAGGGAAGCATGACATTGAAAAGCCAATAATCCTAGGAAAGTGTGAGAAGGCATATGGCAGTTACGAATTAATTCAAAGGAATATGGAAATTATGATTTAATTCTCCGATGTTGTAGAGCCATAATATATTTTTGGACATGAATACTATCATTACTTTTGACAATTTTCATTACTTGTTGAAACTCAACAAAAAAAAAGACAATCTACAAATTAAGTTAACTAGATATTCAATGATTTTCGAAATTTATCACGAGTAGCAAGAGGTTAATAACATGTGCTCCTTGCTCAAGGGACTTTTGGATACATTGTGGGACAAGATTGGATGACATAGACCTAATTTTCAAGACAATGAAGATGCACATACACAATGACAACAAAGAGCTAGCTTGGCTTATCAGTTTTGAGAGAGCCAAATGTTATGTCCATTTTATGATTTTGTGCATTTAAGCACAAATCCATTACAAAAATATCAAATTAAAACATAGTCAAAGAGTTACTTGTTCCTTCATTAAATCAAATGCTACAAATTAGAAACAATTCCATTATAGGCAATAGTAGAACACAAAGGGTTACTACTTGTTCTTATGGTAATTGGAAGGTCTCTACATGATCAACCCCATGCAACATGGATGAATGTGCAGTACAAGCTTTCTCAAGGGAAAACAATACATGATTATCAATAAATAACACTTATAAAATGCATGGTAAAAAACACTGTTATCTTTGAAGAATTCTGTGAATTCTTTTTGGACATGGGAATATTTTTAGAGGCTAACATATTCGTTGATCCATTCTTAGACTTGGGGTTTTATGCTCATAAGTTGAAAAGGAAAATTGCTTACATAATCTCAACAAAACTTGCAAGTCAAATCTTGTGAATCTAGTAAGCAATCAAAAGAGTGGATGAGCTAAAAATATTGTGAGTCTTTTATTGAGCATGGTGTACTATGACAATGGGCTATCTATTAGATAGAAAAAACTTATAGTTGATAGACACAGCAACAAAAAATGCCTTAGAAAACCAAATTTATTGTTAATATGCAATGGCCTCTCGATTGAACCAGGGTTGTTGTGGAACACCCCTCTTCCCTCCTGATAGTGGAATGAATTTGGGGTGATAAAATTGAAGATTATACACTTAAGCAGTTCACCACTCCAGGTCAATAGGTTCTTATACTAAAATAAAGCTTGCAAAGGGAACACGTTAACTCTCCACTCTATATCAAGGTGCATAAAATGAAGGGAGCAAGCTTGAATTAAAAGAAAGCTTGAACAAGTTAACTCCTCCACTATATATTTCTATTTCCACACATATCCCTCCAAGAGGTCAATTAGTTGAGTTGGATGTGAGTTCTCTAGGCCTCCAAAGGCCAAGTGACTTCAATCACCACCAAAACCTATCCCTAGGGTGACGTCAAGCCCTCAAAGGTGACGTTTTGGCCTCCAAAGGCAAGTTGTTTGGATTGTAGGGGATAGGTGAGATCCTCCAAGGTGTCCCTTAGGCTTCCAAAGGCATGCCATCATCATCCGGTGTGTGGGCCCTAGTATCCAACCTGTGGGATTCAAGCCCCAAGGAATCCCAAGCTAGCCTTGCTCTTCCAAATATGTCCACCAAAAAAGGTCATGCAAAGACAATGAATACGCTCTCCAAGGATCTCAATTCAAATACATCATGATGAGTAAACAAAATCAATAAAAGAGCCTCCATTTCTTCTCCATTTGTCTTGTGTACTAGGTACCCATAGAAGGATTTGATTCTTTTTGAAACTAAAATTACCTACAATGTGGAATATTTACATGTTCCCCTTTACACAAACCACATCTTATTCCCTTCAACCACATGTAAGGACTCTTGACAATTTTGGGAATGAGAGCATGGGAAGTTTCAATGATTAATTTCCCCATTTATCTTGATGGACCCAAAAGTAAATGGAATAATTATAATGTCATGAGTCAACTATATAGGTAGATTTTTTACTAGGGTGCATAGAGAACCAAATCCTCCTAACTTAATGGACCTAAAAATAATATAAAATCTAATGAAGAACTAAGTGCTAGGTATGTGGGATGATTAAGAAATTTGGGGGCAACATAAAGAGAGAAATCCTCTAATATATATGAACCTAATAAATATACGAAATACAATTTATCCTAAGGTGTTGGGTTTGTGGGAAGATTTTTGAAGTTAGTATATTACAAAGGGTGAAATACATTATGGGTTTGTAGGGATAAAAATATTTATCTGGTATGATTGGCCTTGAGGATTTGGCATATGGAAAGAGATTGTTGGATGATCCTTTCATGCTCTAAGTTGTGACCCTTTTGAGCTTCCAAATATTGTTTTGGGTTTGTCTAGCCAACAAGTCAATAAGAAACTCATGACATGAAAGGGATAAATAAGATATGAATTTTAATAAGTTATTTTTCCCTTCAATGGTAGGTATGTAGCTGGAACGCTAGGCTTCACAAATGACAATAGGCCTTAGTAATATAAAATGGACTTAGAGTTGTAACTCATATGCATCTGAATTCCTGCCAACCAATAGGTACAGACCTCAGACAAGTAGCTATCTCATACATGACCAAATGGCATCCAACCAATAGGCACAAACCTTGGACAATTAGCTAGCTCATACACTTTCTAGGCTTATTGACGACGATAGGTTACATCATCCATATTCAATATCATCCTCGTGGATGCTAGATGGGTTTGAAAGGAGCATGAATACTTTAAGAGTGCATACCCATACTGTTGTTTGACTCTGAACAAAAATATTATGTGATGATGCCTTTATCGTCCAACAAATATCCATTTAATTTAGAAGTAAGGAACAATAGAGAGATTAAACTTTTAATGAACATAAACCGTGACAAAATCAAGGTTTAATGGACCCCATCATTCTCATGCAATTTTATAGAAGAAAAAAATTTGGATCTACAACTTTTGCAATAGTTAGTTCCTAAAAAACAAAGGTGCATATCTAGATTCTAACAGGGACTTTACTTTCATGGCTTAAATGATGTAACCCAACATTTAAATTAGAATATAGGTCCCAACTATTATGGTCAAATCCATCAAGTTAGCTTGTTATATTGAATCTAATAATGTATATAAACATAAATATCTCATAGGATCCATGGCCTAAAGTAATGATAGATATGTTTTAAATAACACAAAAATGCATAAGCACACCATAATCATGATAAAGGCAATGGAAGAGATACGAGCTAAGGGATTTTGCTTTGGGTGTAATAAAAAATGGTATTGGTGGAAAACATGTTCCAATTAAATAGTATTCACCTCAAGAATAATGACAAGGATGACGAGGAACCTCAATAGGATGTGTGATAATAGTTTGAGTGCTCATTAAATAGTGAAACAAAATTTTACACCATATTGATGAATTCTTTGGAAGATATCGACATGCCTAAAACCGTTAAAATTGTAGGATACATCAACAACCAAAATATCATAGTCCTTATCGACTTAGGTAGTTCCCACACCTTTATTAACAAAAATATGGTATACAAACTGAATTGTGTTACACACCCATTTATAAACTTTAGTGGTGATTGTAAATGGAGGAACATGCCACAAAATTACACTAAGTGGATTACAAATTATCAATTTCTATTTACACCATTGTTATTGAAAGGGTGTTTTTGGGGGTTCAATGGCTTAAATAATTGGGTACAATGTCCATGAACCATGGGGAATTGATGGCCTAAAGGCTCTACCCATTCAAGTGATTAGCTCACATAAAATGGAGAAGCTCCTCAAAACATGTTAATGGAGTTATTGTTAATATTCATTGAATAGAAGCCCAAATTAAAGTAGGAAATGTTCCTTTAGAGATAAACACAACTTCAATAAGCATGACATGGTGTTTCAGGAAATTCCCACAATGTTTCCTTTTTCATGAGATCTTTGAACATGCCATTAAACTTACACCATGTAGTATCTCTACCAACATAAGGCCCTATAGACACCCTTATGATCAAATGAGAGATATTGAAAATATGGCACAAGACATGTTGGATGCAAGGATCATTCAACTAGGATAGAGTGCACTCTCCACTCCATTATTCATATTATAATCTTCATTCACTCATATTAGTACATATTCTCCCTTTCTCTTCTCTCATTTGTTTACTTAGGGTTCATATGTGTGTGTGTGTGTGTGGTTAAGATTTTGTACTAAAAGTTTGTTATAGTTGTATTGGTCAATGTAAGAATACAAATAAAGGTTTTTCCGGCAGTTTGTGATTCATAGTTTGTTAAAACAACTGATGCTTAACAATTGATGCTTGTCTACCAAAAATGCAATTCTATCATTTCTAGAGGATTGCGAACTTTTACTAGTATAAAGCCTACTTTAAAAAACATGTCAAAAACATTAACTTATCATTGTGCTTTCGCCAGATCCATTAGCCCATACAACTTGATAAGAGTTTTCCACGAGATGCATTTCCATCACCAAGACGTGCATGAATCATAAAAGACAAATTATTTATATGAGTAAATAATATATAAGCAAATAAACATGCATTTAGTTATGTAAAATACTCTAGAAAAAAATTAAGTGGCCGCATACCTTAATGAGCTTCTCTTTATTTCGAGAATAGGTTATTCTTTTCTGAACATGGCTAACCACGTGAAGTTGGAAGCTCATATGGCCCCTTCCCCTCCTCAGATCACTCTCAATTCCCCATACCCAACAAATGATTTTGTTTATATAGAAAACATATAGACATTCATGCATAACTAGGATAGTAATCAAAACATATGAACATATAAACATTGAAGCAGAATGTTTTAATTCATATAAACAATGTTTCATACTAGAAACATCGATAAACATCCAAATACAAGTCATGGATTTATACATCTAATTTTTCTTTGATTTATGTTTTTTTACATTAAAAAAATTGACGATTGGGGTATTATAATCATCCTTTGAGAATGTATTTCTCCTGCCCTGTCCTTCTATTGTTTGTGTTTCCATGCACTCATGTACCATACTTCTGGTACATCGTTGAGAATGAGAAGGGCATTGAGGCATCTGTGCAGGGGCGTGAATTGCAACAACGAAAATGATCATATCGATATGTTGAAATATAATTGAAATAACTATTTCATTATTTTGATTAACATTACACTATTTCTCTTTACCTGTCTGTGTAGCCGTGATAGTTGGTGCGTTAATTTCTTATCCACTTAGTTCCTCTCACAATTCACCCTCTTGAGCTACATGTTCTTCCATTTAAAGAAGATTATATATAAGTATAAGTCATGAAATAAATATTTACAATTACAGTAAATATTTCTAATTCTGAAGCATACATATCGAAATGTGTACTCTGCTCCCCACTATCATTGGGCATGTGCACCCTTGTATGACGTGGTGTCTGCTGAATACCACTAGATTCATTGCTGCAGTTGCATTGCTTGAAAACAAACATAAATACTTAGTTAAGGGTGATATAATAAAATATGAATAAACTTTACAAACATGCTACCTGCGTGGATGGGGAGATTGGAGTCTGCCCCAAGATTTTCCTATATTTAATGACACTTTTAAAACTGTGTAACTAAGCTTTAGGTCCTCCTAAGTGGTAGCAAGTGGCAACAGGTCAAATATATTTAACTGCAATGCATAACACCATTAAAATTACCAATAACAAAAACAAATATTTGTTTGCTACTGTTAAATAAATATTAACCACGGTTAATCATTTAATTCTTACGATTCGAATTTTTAGTTTTCCATAGCCGCCCTAGCATAGTTTATGATGCCCGTGCTTTTCCATTCTAGCCTTGGTTTCTTTAGATGTGTGGAATTTTTGAAAAAAAATAGATATCAGAATTGTTACTTAAAACAAGAAAGAAAAACATAAATGAGCATATTTCACTAATAATATTACATGTGTTGTACCTTGCTTGACCAACTTTGGATATTTTCCTCGTTTTTTAAATAAGTTCTCCTTTGAATCCTTTATCTTTGAATCCTTTATCAGGGCCTTCCACTCTTTCTCCGAAACCATGGGAGGGCACTCATGCTTGAGGTCTAATTGCAATTAATCCCTATATTGGACCCTGGTATATTTTAAATTCTGGTCAGCTAACTTTGTAACCACTTTCTTGTTGAACGTATTTCCGAACAAATTTACCATGTTGTCTATAAATTCATCTTTCTTTTTTCTATCTTGGCCATTCTACTGTGTAGAATGGTGGGGCCAAACAACTCCAATGCTTTGTCATTCAAGTTTCTATAGAAAACTGTTTCCTGCATTTGCGTGATTGTGACAGAACAACATTAATAAAATTATGACAGAACAACATCCATCTGCGTGATTGTGAATATTTTATTCCAAACAGCTCATGTGATCCTCTGTCCGTCTGATCGTATAAATTGGAACGCTCCTTGTTCCAATTGATCATCACTTTAAAATTAGTCCACCACTAATTGGGTGACAAGTTTCACGTTAATGTCCACCACATTGTTTAAATTCAATATTGTCTCTGTCAACCAGGTTGTCATGTTTCGGCCTGCCTAAGTATACACAGAAGTACTGTAATATGTCGGGGAATCTGTGCACAGCCGAAAGCTGTCAAAGCAATTGATGGCTGTGAATGCAAATTGATAAAGGTATTCATCACATGTTTGAATATTAAATTTGATTATATTCGCGGCCACCCCATCACAAGATTGGCATTGCAATAAATATGCAGAAGTTGTGCACATATTTAATCGATCAATACATCCATAACTTCAAGTTTATATTTGTTTTCCACGGCGATTTCTCAATCTTGATTTGAGCAATTAGAAGAGTAGAGGTTTGGCTACCAGAATGGCCAGTGCTGCATCGGAATGTATGTTCATGGAAGGAAGGCGTTGCAGAGGCAAAATGACAGCTAGGCCTTTGCCCAAGAGAGGGCAGGTAAAAGCGGGCATCGCAGCCTTTGCCATTCAAAGCATAATCTCTGTGCTTCAACTGCGGAAGTCACCCTCTTCCACTCCTTAACAAAAAGTGGGGTGCTCAAGGATTTGATTGAGTGAGGTTGTATATAACTTTCTTGGCGTCTTGAAATGCTATACACAACTCCCAGTCACTCTGGTAATTGCAAGGCCACTCTGGTAATTGGATCAAATGAATATGGATCAGATGAGGGCAGGGGGTGAACAGTTCGAGGTCTCTGCAAAATGGATCAAATGAATATGGATCAAACCGCTTAGCTTGTAAAGAAGAAACTGGCGAGCAGGTGTTGCTCTTCGCAATACTACATATTGCCTTTGGACCATATTTTGTCAATATAATATATTACTTTTAACGATAGTCATTTCATTTCAGTTACTTTCCGCCCTAATGGGCACAGTGGTATTTGCAGAAATTTATTTATCTTTCTTGTTATATATATATATAATGGTGAAGTTCATGTAAACATAGTAATTTACATCGTCTGACTCGTTTTAAAGCCCCCTCCAAAACACTTTACACGATAAATGTCTATCAAGGTTTTCCAGGAATGAAGGAATTTGAGTATGATTGCGCCCTTCATTCTCTAAAAATCTATCCAGGCTTTCCTGAATAAAGGAGTTTGAGTGTGTTTGCTGGGAATATGTTATTGGTTTGACTTAAATTGATAGTGATTTGTGAATTGATAGCGGAGTTAATTTTGTGTGAATCAATGATATAATCTGTTTATTTTACATGAAGAACAAGCGATATGAAAAATAAAATGCCATCATCATACCAGGAAAAACATGTGTATCCATGCTAAAACCTTAGCCTTTTATAAAACAATAAAATTTGAAAAATAAAATATTAATAACCCTTCGTTTTCCAATTCACAGCCGCCGTCAACTTGGTTTATTTATCATAAAAAAATTTCAAAGTCACATAGATGCACCGTTCACTCTTAAAAACAATCAAAGTAAAAGATGGTGGACACTTTAAAATCAAAGTTAATGTCAAAGCCTAGTATGATCCTTGTTAATCATTTGTCTCTAAACCTACTTACCGATTGAAGTGGGACTTTTTTCACGCTGGTTATATCTTAGACATTTTATTAAGAGAGATGAGTATTTAATAGAGAGGAGGCGTATATCTCTATTTAATAAAGAGAAAGGAGAAAGGGTGTAGCTGTAGTAGAAACAATTTATGGGTTTATATAGTTTAGAATAATGAAAATTAATATAGGTTATTTAATTTATTTTAATGGATATTTTAAAAGATTAAATATATCATTATGTTTTTGTAATTTGAAATTTAAAAATATTTTTTTATAGGTATTTAAAAGAGTGTTTGTTTTGTTTTTTTTTAGTTAATATGAGTTTTTTTTTTAATGGACATCTAAAATGAGTAAGGTTTAAGGTTTTTGGTTGTTATTATGAATCTTTTTAATGGGTATTTTAAAGGGGTAATGGATTGTATATATCATATTTTAGTGGACATCTCAAGGGGTAATGGTTTCTATGTATCTCTTATAGGTGGTTAGTGGGTCATTTTCATTTTTAGGTATTATGAACTATTACACCATCTTTGTGGTTGTATGTATACCTCCGTAGACTTTAAAAATAGATTATTATTATTATTATTATTCCCTCATTAGCATAAGGATCATTATATATTATCATGATATATTGGGTGTGAACATGGCTTAGTTCCAGTACCTTGTGGTTATTACTATGCACCATTTGGTTGTCTTCATTGACATAAGGATAATGATCATGGTATTTTGGATCTCAATCAATGTGGGATAGTTGTTAAAAAAAAATGTGGAATAGTAATTAATTATTGAGAAAACATGTGAAATGGGTAAGAGGACAACATATTTTTTAGATAGAATGACATCAAGATCACAAGCCAACTTTTTTAGCTAATGTAGAATAATAAATATTTTTGATATGATACACTAATGTTAGGTGTAAATGGATGAAATACAAAAGTGAGTAACATTTAATTGTTTTTTGGAAATAAAAAATGGAAAATTGATAGATTTCTCAATTTTAAATGATTAAACTCATATCTATTTTGAAAATTTTACTTTACAATAAAAATAACATTTATCTAGAATTACATTGGCCTCATACTAGTATGTAATAAAAAAATTATGAACATTGCACTTTAGTATTTCATATACTTTAAAATTTAGGTAAAGATAATGAACTACATACTTAGTCTAAATTTTTTAGAAATACCTACTCATTTAAAAAAAAAAATTAATTTATATATTCTATTTACAAAAATTATAATTAGATTTTTACTGTTTTATTTATTTATAAATAAAATGATTGTTTCTAGTCAAATAAATTTAACAATTTTTCTTTTGATTTTGAAAGTATTCAATTTTAATTTAAATAAATTTATAATTTATAATTTCTAAATTTAAAAAAAATAATTCAAAATTTTAAAAATTATTTTTTTTAAGAAAATATCAACTTCATATATCATTACAAACTAAGTATTTGTAAATATCATTACAAACTACACTACACTTAAAAAGAGAATCCATTTATAATATATCATTACAAACTACACTTAAAAGGAAAATCCATTTGTAATTGGTTTTGCATGGGATCTTCAAAAAAATTGCCAGGCTGTGCCTTTGTCAAAGCTATAAGTTCTGAAAATTAGAGTAACCGTTGATAAAAACTCTTGACGGAACTGTGTGCGTCAATACTTCAACAAAGACTTTAAACACACAGAAAGACTTTAAACACACAGAAATAAACTCTTCCTTTAAAGTTAGTTTCAACTCTTTTCAAAAATATTTTTAAGTCATTTGGATTTAATTAAACATTTCTTTGTAGATGAGAGTTAGTTGTATATGTTAATTTAAGGTGTGAGTGGAATGATTTTGAAAACTTAAATATTTTTAGATTGTGGTTTTTTAACTAATGGTTAAAAATATTGCCCTTTCAAATTACATATATATTTCTAATTAACTATATTTATATATATATATATTAAATCATCTTAAAAAAATATCTAAAATATAAAAAATTATTTGAAAAAGAATATACCAGAAAATTGATATAATTGAAAAATAAAGCAAATGCAATGGGATTAAAAATGATAAGAAACGTGGTGACAAGGAAGAAAGGAGCTTACATTTTAGCCATGCATTTGGCTGGTTGTTAGAAATGTCTCTTGATGCAACTTAGTGGGCATGCATATAGTGGAGATGCTAGTTGGCAATGTCTTGTTAAAATAGGAAATCAATGACAACTTCCAATTATACCAATTGGCAATGTTTCATTAATTATGTATGGAAGTTGGTTTACTTTGAATCTCTTGTCAATCCCGAGGTAACACTCCCGCATAATTTCCTGCTAACTTGCCCTTGGATTCTATATCTGCAAACATTATTATAGTTTAATTTGCCCTTTTCAATTACCCTTACCTATCATTTTAAATTAATGATTTACTTTGGCCTTTTCAATTACCCTTACCTATTATTTAATTTAATTCAGCGACACTGTAAAATCGCCCTTAATCTACTATGATATCCTGGGCAAAGTTTTACTTAATTAGTTTGCTTGCTTTAGCTAATTTGTTATAAGACGAGGTAAAGTGGTAATAAGGGTCTTCGAGGAGGAATGCTACTAACTCTTGTTTCAATTCAATCTGACTAAAATGGTGTATGAAGGAACAATTTCATACATAAATTAGTTGAAAAGATCTTTAGATTCTGTTCCTTCTCTAAAGGTCTGGAGGAGATTCTTTTAGAAGTTTTCAATATAAGTGTTCAAAGAAGAACATAAATGTACAATCAACAAATTCTCCAAATCACGGATAAAAAACTAACAGAGAAGATTTAGATTTTAACATAGAAGGGCATTACAATGAAAATGTTAATTATTTTTTATAATACAGTATATGTGAGGGGTACACTCATTAACAATTTAAATAATAATTTTTTCTATCTTTTAGGTAGGAACTTGTTGCTCTACAACTTTCCTTATTTATTAAAGGAAGTTATATAAAATGGAAAAAAAAATCTCTCATTCATAAAATGGAAAAAAATCTTCGCTCATAAAATAGAAAAAAAAATCTTTACTGATTAAATAGATCTTAACTAAACCACCAAAGAGTCATAATTGTTATACAACCAACATCCTTTTGTAATGTTGTCAACGCTGCATGAGAGATTAGGTCACCTAATTACCTCACATTGATCAAGAAATCTCATGGTAGATATGAATGGGCAATAAATGATTGATGAGACTAGTTGTGAGATAGGAGTTGGTCCACGACAAAATGTTTCTTTTTTCAAAATATTATATTGGTTAATTATTTGTTGGAGTTATTTATAAATTGGTTAAAGCATGTAAGGAAATAGGTTAATGGTTTAAAACCAACAATATTTCCTAAGTTAAAACATGTAAGAAAATAGGTTAATGATTTAATATCAACAATACTTCCTAAGTTAAAACATGTAAGAAAATAGGTTAATGGTTTAAGACCCAATAATATCTAGTAAAAATAAACTTATAAATAAACTTATGTTTTATTATGATAGATTTTTCTATTATAATTAAAAAAAAATAACTAATTAGTTTATTTTTTTTATCAATTTGTTTTTCAAAATTCAAATTCAAATTATATTTTTCAAAATTCAAATTCAAATTTTAATAATTTTAATCAATTAAAAATATAAAATATAAAATAATTTTTTTTATTATTATAAATTATTTTCTAAATTATTTATAAGTTAAATTATTATCTTAATATAAACCATAAATTTTTATTTTATTATTAAAAAACTAAAATATTATGACACATTTTTAAAATATAGTGTCAAAATTGCAATTGTACAACTATAGCCATTTAAAATTTCAACCAAAATCCCCCTCAAAGTGAATTTCTATATTCTAACCATAGGCTTTTGATTATAGTTATACTAAGGGGCTTAGGCACATGAACAAGGAAGATTGGACTTTGTAATACTTTCGTTTTTAATGTTTGATTATAGTTATACTAAGGGGCTTAGGCACATGAACAAGGAAGATTGGACTTTGTAATACTTTCGTTTTTAATGAGTTCTTACGTGAACAAAAATTAATTATGGTATTATTTATATTAATATTGTAGTTCTAGTGAGTGGTAGTATGATGTTTTTTATTAATGTGATTTTTAATATATATATATTTATTTTAATTTAGTTTTGTCTAAATTTTTCTTAATAAATTTAGAAGGATAATTGAAATTGTAAATTTTAATAATTGAGATTATATAATTTTAATGTTTTATAAGTTTTTGAGTGATAGATCTATTTATATATTAAAAAATACAATTTAGGTAATATAAAATTGTTATTTTACTAACAACAATTGTATAGTCAAATTTTGATTATAGTTGTAAAAAAAAGTCAAAAACCTAGCAAGTTTAGACTTATCCATAACTAATGTGCAAACTCACAATTGTTTATTTCCAATATATGTGAAGTCCTAACTAATGTTGTAACTAATATTGTTGTGGTGTAAATTTGAGGGCACTCCTATCCATCAAGGAAATTTTTTTAGGACATATTTCTTTTTAAAAACACCTATGATGTTTTATATTTATTTTTGTCACATGTTTAAATATTATGTATTATGCTATGTTGCAGGAGTTTCTGAAAAGTGGGAAAGTTGGAAACGTGGAACGTCCAATAATATAGATTAAAAAAACCTAAAAAATATTTTAGATTACAATGATACTTTAGATTACAATGTATAAAGATATTGATACATTTTAAATCTTATTTCAATCAAATTGAAGGTAAATATAGGACAATTCTTTTTTTTGTACTCGGGGAATTGGTAACTCACAATTCAGGGCACTTTTCAATATGTATACACCCCTACCGTCCAATGGAGGACAATGTTTCTCCTAGTGCAACACCTACAATATTGAAATTATTAATTTAATTTGTGTTAATAATTGTATAAATATATTTAGCACAATACTAAAACTTTCATACCCATAAATATTTCATTAGAAAATGAGAAACAAAATTGAAAATACATATATACAATTTTAACATCTTTTTAAAATTAAACTTTACATATATAAACTTTAACCATTTTTGTAAATTTGAAGCATTATTCTTTTTTTATTTGAAAAAACAAAATAGTATTATTCTTCTAATATGAAAATACAATAAAAGTCAATGATATGGTTGGTTGACATCAACTACATAGTGGAGCAAATGTTTGTAGTGGATAGGGTATTGATTTATTAGAATTTCATGTTTAGTTTAAGCTTGAAGGAAAACATACATGCATTAAAAGTTTTTCATATCCACAAATATAAAGTGAGTATTATTAACTTTTTTTACTTAACTAATTTTGGGAATAATATTTAGGTTTAGTTTAGTCTTAGTTTATAGTGATATTTTGAAGAAATATAATGAAAATATTTGTAAGAAATTTTGTATTTATAATAATGGAATAAATATATTTACTTTTTAATATAATATAATTCTAATTTAAAGCTCTTCTTTTAAGAAATTGGTTCTGAAGCTTCCATTTCTTTGATGTTGAAGCTTTTAAGAAGATCGAGAGTTCCCAACCAATTGGGGACGTTCCCAACCAGTTGTGAAGCTCCCACTACTCTTTTCGAGGGACCTTTGCCCTAAACCAACTAGAAATTGTTAGATCCCCAGATTTGAGTGATTATTTATGTATAATCCGAACGCATGTTGAATCCATTTCTCCACTCAAAAATGAATCTTAAACAACAAAAAATCTACCAATAAAAATAAAAACTTACTCCATAAATGACATGCGAATTTTGAAATTTTCAATATATAACGACTAAATAACTATTTATCAAATACTCACTTCCCGAGTCCCTCTACAGAGCGACGCGTCCACTACTCCATGCATGCATGTCTCCATCTCTTCTCCTATAATATTAAGACACGAAAGAGATGGAGTATCATAGATCAGAATCCTAAATTTATCAACAATAATGTATTTCACAAAATATTGATATAACAAGAGCCCAACTGTAGTATTAGACGGATATTTTAAACCAGACAGCTCACGTGATCATCTGTCCGTCTGAGTTTCAGTTTCTAGAGGACATATATAAATCGCATCTCTCCTCGTTATAATTATCACTTTAAAAGAAAACCACACACTCGGAGGCAAATTCCAATGACATTGTTTAAATTTCTTTAAACAATGTGTTTCTTTAAAAGAATACTACTACAATATCTTTAATCACTGCCAAGTAGTGAAGAAAGATAATCTCTCATATTGGAAAATTTATTCTCGTTATAGTCTAGAGTAAAGAAAAGCATTACAATAGTCAAGGCCTCTACAAAAAGTCTCTCTATGTAATAGAGATGATTACATCAATTGGTATCGATCAATAAAACTGCTCTGTTGCTACCGGCTAGCTACCATTGCTCGCTAGGCATCAGTGGAGATAAAATTGGAAGAATACAAAGATACAATCACCTCAATTATAGGATTACTAGTGTACTATTAGGTAAAGCATGCAATTGATATGACATTGGGTGTCCCTCTACTCAGTGGCTTTTTATACAAACGCTTTCTTCTGGAAAAGGAACTCAAATGTCAAATCCAAATGCTAATACACAAGAATAATGTTTGACTGACCTCCTCACTCTACCATTGCCTGATTCTGCTAGTTTAGAAGGATGAGACATGGTAAATATATATTACATAGAATTTTGAACAAAATCATAGTCAAGAAACAATATACCATATCCACAATTAATGATCTACATAATCAACTCAAAGGGGCCAAGTTTTTTAAAAGATTTATCACAGGTTAGGATATCACCAAGTGTCAGTTGAGCCAACCAATGTGTGAATGAAACCTTCAATCCACAAGAAGGTCTTTCAACTAGTTAATCATGCCCTTCACCATGACTAATGTGCCAACAAAATTCATCTTTAGAATGGTGGATGACATTCTACAATGATTTACCAATATGTTTTTGGTCATATACCTGGTTGATATCCTCATATTTAACAAAATCCAGGAAGAGTGTTGATACACATTCAACAAGTGTTGAGTAGCTTATGGGAAAACAAGATATGTTCCAACCTAGAGATGTACAAATTCAACTTGTAGAGAGTTAAATAATAGGATATATATTGTGGATATGTGTGAAGTGCATGTGGATCCAATCAATATCCAATTCATCCATGATTCACCATCCTCAAAGACACTAATGGAATTTTTCTCTTCTTGGTCTTTGCCAACTTTCATTGTAGGTACATGTTGGGGCTATCTCATATTGCTTGGCCCCTGAGTGAGGTGACCAAGAGGGGAGCCAAAGCTAAGTTTGTGTCTACTAAGACACAACATAAATCATTCAAGGAGCTAAAGGTGTTTTTTCTTCTCTATGTCAACCCTTATTCTTTTAGATCCACAACAACAATTAAAAATTGATACACATTCCTTAAAGTATGTCGATAGATCAATGCTCACTCACCTCTATCATGGAAATACACTCTCTAATATGATTTGTAGATAATCCACCAATGACAAGGAGATGTATTCCATTGTCAAAGGTTATATTGGTAACGAAAGCATTATATTCTTGGAAAGGAAACAATCATCCACATCAACCTCAAAAATTTTCAATTTATGCAAAGCAACTTGTAAAATTACCATTATCAAAAAAAGTCCATATACCTTCAACCATGGGACTTGATGAACTTGTGACATAGAACATTGGTTCATGGGATATTAAATAATACCCTTAATTTCACTATATATTGAAAAATCCCCCCCAAAATCCTTTTTTAACCCCCTCCCCATTTTTTCATGGAATTTTTAATACTCCTTTTTATTTCTACCCCTAGGATGGAAAGATGGTGGAAATGTGTTTTCAAATCACAATGATAATCCAAAAATAAGTAAACAAGTGCATCATCCCAACATAGGGATATGCCACTCTAATAATATAACCTTAAGTTCAAGGGCTTGGTGTTATAGTACTCTCACCCCTCCATTTAGTCTACTATATAGTCATCCATTTTTTAAGAATGGGGTTTATTTGACTACAAAAGGTCAGAGTAGAGATCCTTGATACAAAAGCATGAGTGTTACCCTAAAACATAGCTAACATTCATGAATTAATACATAGTCCACATGCTACAACTAATATCTCATGCATGAATGCACAATCTACATGCAAACAATATAACATATCTAAAAAAACACCATTATTTAAATGATTAAAATCTTGTGATATTTAAATGAGTGTCGCAATGATCACTCTTTCAAGTTGGCCACATGATTATTACTATAAATTATCCCAAAGTGAAATATTTATAATTGGTGTGAAGGACCTTTCTTTCGAGTTGGTCGATGTGTGTTCTTTCAAACTGCTTCAAGTTCTTGTCCCTAATCGACTTAATGAGCCAAGTAGATTACCAAATCTTCCTCTATCAAATTACTTAGTAAATTATCCATTAACTTGAATAAATCTCACTAAAAATGTCACTATTTTTGAAACATTTTAGCATGAACCTCTTTGTTCTTTTTCTTTGAATCATATGTATCAACTATTACATCTCTTATAATCTCTTGCTGTAACAAAAGACATTCACATATTCGATCTTTTATTTTTGGAAAATATGTGGAACATAGTGAGTCCACACATTTCGTAATGTATACTCCATTATAGTCTAATTGGTTAGGATACTCAACTCTCACCTGAGAGACATGGGTTCAAATCCTGACAATGAAATTTATGTTCTTTAAAAGGATTTTAAACATTGTCAATAACAATCTGTTAACTTGGAAGGATTATTCAATGTACTTTTACAATGAATTTGAATATGGTGTAAGAACATGAAACGTAGTAAATTGAATTATGTTTCTGAATATATAACTTTTATTCATAGAAATTGTGAATAACTAGGTCAAATTTGTTTTTTTTTTTTTCTAACAGTGATATGTTATTTTTCCAACAAAATATAAGTTATATGTTTTCTTTCGTGCAGGTGTTGATTGTATTAACAATGAAATTTTGTTCCAAAAACTTCTATACCTGTAGAGAACCTATTCTTCTTGTGCCATGTTTTTTTTGGAAATTTTTAATATTAATTTTATATATATTTTTTAAATTATCAAAGTCAACATATGCCTAAAATTACAACTTCTTATGTTCATGCAAGCTAAAACAGTCTTAACATGATCAACACATTTTTTATTGTTTTTAGATCGTAGGTATCGGTCTCCTCTAGTGAGGAATATAACTCAGTTGAGAAATGGTTAAGCCAAGAAAATGTTATAGAAGAAATAAGAGAGGTATGTATTGTAGTATTTTGATATATGTGAAGACAAAAATAGATTAAAAATAGTAAAGTATGATAATTTAAAAAAAAAATGTATATTTGAATTGTGCATAGCTGACTCTATCTATGTCTATAATTTCATCAACAAATGAATTGTTTATCCTATAAAAAATAACGTCAATGACAAAGTTATAGAGGGGTATTCACAAAAATGGAGGTTTTTATGAATTTGCATACCAAACCACTAGTTTTTCATCCCGAACCTAAATTCGAGCCAAACAAGTCAGCATACACCTTCTCAATCCCATCCAAAAAAATTAAATTCAAACAAGCGCACACGCACTCTAGGAACGTGTGCACACTCCTAAAAATCATTTCCTTCCTTCTCTATCTTTTTCCCCCCTCTCCTACATCTACCCCCCTCTCTATATCACTCTGACTCTCCCTCTCTACCTCCCCTATCTGTCTCCATCTCTCTCCCTCACACTCCTATACATGGTAAGACCTAGACATGCAATATTTAGACATCACAAGGCATGTAAAGACCTAGAGCTAGACCTTACCTTGACATTCCTCTCTCTCTCTCACATGCTCTCCTTCTCTGATCCTTTGTCCCTCACTCCCCTCTTTCTTCCAACTATATTCGACCCTTTCCCTCTCTCCTCCTTGTTAGTCTCAGTCTCACTCTCCTTGCCCCTCTTTCTCTCTCTATTTCCCCTCTTTGTCTTCCTATATTCCCCCCCCTTCCTCTCATTCTCTCTATACCACCCTTCTATGTCTCCCTCTCTACTTCCCTTCCTCTCAATATTTCTCTCTCTATCCCCCCTCTCTTTCTCCCTCTCATCCCTCCCACACTTTGTCTCTATCACTCCTCTTTGTCTTTATCTCTCCCCCCCCCT
>ML779361.1:410631-432342 GCA_009831015.1 Picea engelmannii
GGAGAACACACTAGACTACACCAGGTACGTTCCACGGATGACATTGAACCTGGGAAACTACATGCTCACCAATGACTTCTACGTGGTAAAGATACCTGACACCAATGTGGTGCTTGGAGTTCAGTGGCTATACTCCCTAGGGAAGTACTCCACTAACTACCAGACTATGGAGATGGAGTTCTAGGGACAGGATGGCAAGAGAGTGGTTCTGTGGGGCATGAATACGTATCCTCCCAAGGTCGTAACCGCAAAGAAGATGGAGGCAGTGTTGAGACGGGATGACATTGCAGGGGTTGTGGAGTTTCATATTTCGGTACAGAGGTCCAAGGGCGGGGAGCCCAATGGTCAGAGAGAGATATAGGACTTGTTTCTGGCATGATGTCTTTGGTAATGTACCTCCAGGTAGGCCTCCAGACAGGGGATTCGAGCACATCAGTGAGTTAGAGGAGGGTACTCGAGCAGTGACTACCACTTCATATAGGCACCCCAAGGCCTATAGAGACGAGTTAGAGAAGCATCTCCCGGAGTGCGGAGTTTGCCAGAGGGATGAGGTGGAGCACACGCAATCAGCCGGATCACTACAACCATTACCCATTCATGACCAGGAGCAGGAAAGCATTTCCATGGCTTTCATCACCAGGTTACTGAAGATGCAAGAAACAGATTGCATCTATGTCACGGTGGATAGACTCACCAAGTTCGCCCACTTCTCCACCATTCCTTTAGACTATTCAGCAGGGCAGGTGACCGAGTTATCTTTCAGGGAGATTTTTCGTTTGTATGGGTGGCCTAAAGCCACCGTCAGTGACAGGGCAGTCAGGGAGTACTTGGTAAAATGGCAGGGTCTACATGTGGAGGATGCTACTTGGGAAAATAAACAGGTGTTGCAGTTTCCGGGTTTGAAGTTGCTTGAGGACAAGCAAATTTGGGCAGGGAGGACTGTAATGTCCCATTTTTCCTAGGCAGTCGTGATACCGTGATGGTTTATACAGTTTCCTGTAAACCATTAGATGGATGAGCTAGGGAAACGATACTGGTAAAGTCACTTTTGAATTATAAGGTGAAAACTTAGGAAAAGTGAGTTTATTATTATTAAACCCCTCTTTGAGGGTATTCCTCTCCAATTAATAATTAAATGAATATTTTAATGGAGAAAAGGACAAGTGAAGGAATAAAAGGACGACTGAAGGGGAAAAAGGTATTATTGACTATTCATTTAAAAAATTGAATTTGGAGAAGAGCTCGGTGAGCAACGAGGGTTACAGCTGGAAACCCATTCGGCACCTTGGATTCGGCGGTGAAACTATCTTCCCTAGCCGTGGAATCTCGGATTCGGCAGTGAAACTATCTGCCCAAGCCATGAGATTGGAGAAGTCATTCTGACTTCTCATTTGCAGACATTGGCAGTGTGATTCGGATATCTTCGTCAAGAAAAGAATTTTGTTTACAGAGTCGGTGAATAAAGGGCGATTTGGGTGTTTGGTTGTGTTTTCTGGAGGGTGGAGGCCGAGTTACTCTTGGTTGGGTTTAATTTCCTCTACCTGGGCGAGTTCCCTTGCAGTTGGGACGTGTATCCCTATTGTGGCAGTGTTCTTTCCATCTCTAGCTGCGTGTTGTCCATTGTGGGTGTGATAGGCACCATCAGATACATGTTTTCTTTGGCTGGGCGTTCTCCCAACATAGCAGAGTCAGTCACCTTCCAAATTGTGGTTGTTTGGTTGAGTGTGGCCTTCAATTGTGAACTCTGCTGGCTAGTATTATCTGTTGTTGCGTGTTGTTCTTTTTGCTAGTCGTGTATCCTCTTCACAAGAGCTGCGTGTACCCTTGTGGCTGCATGGGATGACAAGAGTGAAATTGTTGGTCGACCTCCATAGAAGGTTGCTCATCGCATGAAGAAAGGAGGTACATTGTAGAAATGCGGGACAACTAACTCTTCCATCAGCTGGACGCTACCATAGTTACCTGGGCCGTCCCATTATCAAGCACGAGTTGACAGTTTTGATCATTTTCTCTTGGATGTACGTGTTCTGTGGTTTCCAGATTTCATTCCTCAGTCTTCCTCTTCAATTTGAGAGGTATTTTCACCTCAAGTTTGATGGTCATTGGTTTAGCATCTTTATTTAATAAAAATAGCCAGAGTTCATCAAATTGGTTCATATAAATGTGAATGTTTTCATTATCATTTTATGGGTTCTGTTTAATATCCAAATAAAACACTTGGCACTTCCTTGGGGAGGTATAAGGGGTTAGGAGACTTACAAATCAGCCAACAAAACAAAGAAACAATACCGCTACCCATTAAAATTCACCTACAACAGTCTATTACAGTAGTATGCAAAGTGTTTGACGAAAGTCCAACACCAAAACTAGGAGGGTTTATCCGCTTTTTACAACTTAGAATATTTCACAATGTATACTCCATTATAGTCTAATTGGTTAGGATACTCAGCTCTCATCCGAGAGACCTGGGTTCAAATCCTGACAATGAAATTTATGTTCTTTAAAAGGATTTTAAACATTGTCAAGATCTTATGGGTTTTAAATGTCATTGAAACCCTCTAAAAAAAATAAATGAACAAAGGTGTGGCGAACCCAAGTCTATTTCTTTAAAAAAAAAATTAATGTATGGGTGAGTGCAAGCTAATGATGGTCTCTCGTGACAAATTAGTGGCAATGCAAACTTGGAAACAAACAAAACAATCTGTTAACTTGGAAGGATTATTCAATGTACTTTTACAATGAATTTGAATATGGTGTAAGAACATGAAACGTAGTAAATTGAATTATATTTCTAAATATACAACTTTTATTCATAGAAATTGTGAATAACTAGGTCAAATTTGTTTTTTTCTAAAAGTGATATGTTATTTTTCCAACAAAATATAAGGTATATGTTTTCGTTCGTGCAAGTGTTGATTGTATTAACAATGAATTTTTGTTCCAAAAAATTCTATACTTGTAGAGAACTTGTTTTTCCTGTGCCATGTTTTTTTTGGAAATTTTTAATATTAATTTTATACATTTTTTTAAATTATGAAAGTCAACGTATGCCTAAAATTACAATGTCTTATGTTCGTGCAGGCTAAAACAGTCTTAACATGATCAAAACATTTTTTTATTGTTTTTAGATCGTAGGTATCGGTCTCCTCTAGTGAGGAATATAACTCATTTGAGAAATGGTTAAGCCAAGAAAACATTATAGAAGAAATAAGAGAGGTATGTATTCTAGTATTTTGATATATGTGAAGACAAAAATAGATTAAAAATAGTAAACTATAATAATTTAAAAAAAAATTGTATATTTGAAATCTGCATAGCCGACTCTATCTATGTCTATAATTTCATCAACAAATGAATTGTTTATCCTATAGAAAAATAACGTCAAAGACAAAGATATAGAGGGGTATTCACAAAAATGGAGGTTTTTATGATTTTGCATACCAAACCACTCTTTTTTTCATCCCGAACCTAAATTTGAGCCAAACAAGTCAGCATACACCTTGTCAATCCCGCCCAAAAAAATTGAATTCAAGCAAGCGCACACGCACTTTAGGAACGTGTGCACACTCCTAAAACTCATTTCATTCCTTCTCTATATTTTTCCTCCCTCCCCTACATCTACCTCCCTCTCCTACATCTACCGCCCTCTTTATATCACTCTCACTCTCCCTCTCTACCTCCCTTGTCTGTCTCTATCTCTCTCCCTCACACTCCTATACATGGTAAGACCTAGACATGCAATATTTAGACATCACAAGGCATGTAAAGACCTAGAGCTAGACCTTACCTTGACATTCCTCTCTCTCTCTCTCTCTCTCATGCACGCGTGCTCTCTTGCTCTACCCATTTATCCCTCAATCCCCTCTTTCTTCCAACTATATTGGACCCTTTCTCTCTCTCCTCCTTGTTAGTCTCAATCTCACTCTCCTTTCCCCTCTTTCTCTCTCTATTCCCCCTCTTTGTCTCCCTATATATCCCCCCCCTTCCTCTCATTCTCTCTATAACACCCTTCTATGTCTCCCTCTCTACTTCCCTTCCTCTCAATATTCCTCTCTCTATCCCCCCTCTCTTTCTCCCTCTCATCCCTCCCACACTTTGTCTCTACCACTCCTCTTTGTGTTTCTCTCTCCCCCCCTCCTCCCTCTATGTATCTACCCCTCCTCTTTGTCTTTCTCTCTCCCCCTCTCATACTCTCACACACTCTCTCTATCCCCCTCCTCATCCCTCCCTCTCTCTCTCCCCACCATCTGTGCCACTATCTCTCCTCTATCTCTCCTACATATACCTCTCTCTCCTTGTTACACATCAAAATCACTCACTTCAATGATGACCTATTGTCATCATTACATGTGTCTCATTTTTCCCACCGGTGTCGCAAACATCATATTGTCATCTTGCCTATGTTGTGTCTCGAATGACATCACAAGGAACACTTGAAGACACCCTCAAAGACTGGTTAAAGAAGGAGAAATCATTTGACAAAGAGTACAAATCCTTTTCCTTGCGAAAGACCACTTAAAAATGAATTTTGAAGGGCTGCGCTCCCCTACCCACTAGCGGGGAGTGTTAGGGCTCCTTGCCATTCTTTGGGGGAGTGTTATAGCACTCTGTGCACCATTCTAGGGGAGTGTTATGCTTTTGAGAAAATCATGGGAAGATTCCCCTTATCTCTAAACTTAGTTTGATTCGAATTTGAGGTCAAAGCTAGATCTTAGGGAGGATCCACAACTGATAGAGAAAGATCCTCAACCTATCCCAAGAATCTCTAAGGTGGTTAGGCCTCTCCAAGCCTATATAAGGAGGATGCCTCATGGTGAAAGGGAGAGACATTTGAAGGCATTAAACTTATGATCTCATAAGGGAGATAATCCGTGAAGCATATTCATTTTGTTTGTGGATCATTTGAGAAAGGGGTTGGACAAGGAGAGTTGGAAGAGGCTGATGCAGCTTCATTAAAGGTTTGTAAGTATCTCTATTGAGTTCTCATTAATACATGTGCTTGGCCTACTTCCTTCAAGATTGTGTATACCTACATGAACTTGTATTTAATGGATAGATCTAGTTTCAAACCAATTGTAGTAGAATAGGAAGCATGCTTTGTCTTTGATTGGATTGCAGGACTTGTTGAAGAGCTTGAGGATCAGAGCTCAACTTGGACTGGGCAAGGACAAACATCGTAAAAAAGGTACACATTATTCCTCTTCTCTATAGATTAGATTAGCTAGGTTTAAAGAGGTGTCAGTGACCAAAGTTATCACCTTTCTGTCTTGATCTTAGAGATTTAGGGTCCAAGAGGGAATCCACCTGTCCACAGGGGGATTTTCCAGTAATAGAAATTGGCGACTCCACTGGGGATCGAAGCTTTCAGTTTTGGTTTCCTTTGTCGGTCTTGTTTTAGCCTCTGATCACCTTTAGATCTTATTCATGTTGTGTTTCTTATTCTTAGATGTGTTGTTGGCTCTTGGATTCATCCCATACACACTGAATTTCTGGATTTTCTCATTTTTTTGAGTTTTAGGCAAGTTTATGTTCTTCTCAGAGGCTAGCACTCCCTTGCCTCTTCAACCGAAGCACTAGCACTCCTTTGCAGACTCCTACAGAGCACTGCAACGCTCTAGTGCCCTTGACACCAGGGAGCTGGTCTTTTTCTGCTAAAAAAACTTTTGGGAATTGATCTCTGAGTGTAGTTTTTTGCTGATTCATCTGCTTAGGGTTATCACCATCTCAATGTGTCTTTGTTTTAGCTTCCAACCTTTTGATTTTTAGGAATTCATGATGTTTTGTTTGGATTTTTGACATCTTTATTCATTACTTTGAATCACTCTTGTTCTTTGAGATTTGTAGTCGATCTACTGTTTTTTTCATTTATCTGATCGAATGAAAGTTGTTGCAAGAAAATTCAAAGATCTATCCAATATTCTATTCTAATATTTGAGGTCTTTTTTCCGAGCATTTCCTCCTGTTTGAATTTTTGGTTTTCTTTTTTGCAAATTTGGTTTTCTTTTTGTTTCTTGTTTGATCACAACAAGAGTGTGTTTTGTTTATGTGAAGTTTTCTTCCGATTGCTTAAATCTCACAGATCTTGAAGCTTGATTGACATAGGAATCTTTACACCAAGCTGATTATCATTCACATCTAAACATAAGCATATTTTTTCGCAATTGGTTTTTAGATATTAGAACGAATTTCTGAATATTTTAGCATTATATTGGATTCTTGATTGAGAAACAATAACATGAGGTTACTGCATCTTAGTGTTTGACAGTGAAAATAAAAATTTTCTCCTTCCCTTAAATAGACATTCATTGAAAGAAAAGATTGTTTATCATTTCTTATGCATTTTTTGGGAATTGAGTCATAATATCATCAGTTTCACTTGCATACACCCCTGAGTAAAGAGCAGCTACAAAATCAACGCTAATTAAAATTGATCTAGAACTTTTTTTTTTTGAATCCTCCACCAACATTAGACTAGGATTAGCGCTTTGGATAACGTTGTGAGTACAATTCTCCAAAGCATTCAAAACAAACATTAGCATCTTCTGATAGGGAGATATAATCCAATTTTCGTATAAGCTTTCTGGGATCCCCCTCTCACACAGGGGTTTTACACGAGGTCATGTTCAGGAGAGTTACGGAGATTATCCCTCTGTGGTTCAATCGTTCATAGTATTCAAATCGTATATTGGGGTTTCTTCTTGAGGTTAAACTGTCTTCATTTGGTCTTGGTGCTTCATGAATTACGAATTCGTTCTAGGTCCTCTAAAGTTTTACCGGTCCACTTGTCCTCAGTTCTCTCAAAGGATTTCAGACTTGTTATCCTGCCCATACGTTCAAACCGGACTGTCGACTGTACCCTCCCAGGGGTTGACTGTGAGTTGGTTTCCTTAGTAGCCATAATCTTTAGGGTGTTTACATAAGGTGACAGTGAAGGGAAGTCTTTGTTGTACCTAGAACAGACAGTGGTCAAACTCACTCAGGCTCCTTGGAGGGTAAATCCACAATTACTACGTGGAAGCTTGCACCAAGGCATAAGTCTCTTAAGCATGTCGCCATCATATCTGTTCCACCTGCTCATATCCTAGCCTCTTCTTGACTTGGTCACGCGACGTTGGATTTCATCACCAACTAGTACGTTCATTGAGAGAAGGTTTTGTTTGCTTGGTTTGATTCCTAGATTTGATTAGTGTATGTTGTTTATTTTCTTTAGTTGGCCATAGATTTTTTTCGTAAAATATTTGGTTCGGCCAACATTGACCCTCCACGTCGTTCACGTAGGATGCAAGGACTACCCCCGAAATATCCAGAGGGTTACCAACCTTTGCCTCCTAATTCACCAGAGGATTCACCTCAACAGAGCGAGGTCCGGGACACTATAACTCCACAAATATAAAGAACTGACTCTTTAGAAAATTTTCGACATATTTATGATTCTCTAGAGGCTTTTCTCATACCTCGTGGGTACAAGAGACGTATTCTCCGGATGAATTCATCAGGAGATATTGTTGTTGACACTTTTGGTATGCCGACGGGACCCCATTTAGGTCTTGGAGTCAGGGATCCCCTTTGGACTACCGACATATTTAGAAGCCGGCCTCGCATGGTGCGGGACCTTTACGGCTCAGGGGCAGGTGTTGATATACATGTCGTATCACAATTTCCCCACACATATGTTACCTACATGATACCTTTATATAATTTTGTTGGTACAACCATTGGTCTAGACACACACTTAGTTGGTCCAGACACATAGTCTGTAGGTCCAGACACACAATCAGTTGGTCCTAGTTCAACTTTTTCTTTCCAGATGTCCCATTCTACTACGGTACCTCACGCTACAATTATTCCCACCGGGAACATGGTGGTTAACCAAACTCCCATTGGTACACCACTTTCATCTAGACCTAATCCTTCACTTCCCCCTAGGTACAGAGCTCTGAATCCTTCTGTTTCCAACATTGCTCAAGTTACACCCGGAGTTTCTAGACTTTTTGTTCCTCTTGGATATAACGTTGTTTTTGGTTCTATACCTACACTTTTATTTGGATGAGATGCTCTTGGTGACTCTAATCTAGTTGGAAGCACTGGTCATTCATTCACTTTTGGTTTCCAGATCCCTCTAGGAACTCAACCTCACGCTGGGAGGCAACCTCAATTTGGGGGTCAACCTTAAATTGGGACACAACCTCATCTTGTGGGGAAACCTCAGATTGGATTCCACCATCCATTATACGGACATAATGCGTCTGCAACACAAAATCCTTGGAACATTCCTTTCCCAGGGAATCCAAAATTCTCTGGGGGACAACATCCTCAAGGAAAACAACAACCTTCTTTTTCTCATGGGACTAATGTGTATCCTACTCATGGAAAAAATGTTTACCCCCCCTATGGGAAAACAAATCATCTGACTTATAATCCTCAAAACCCATTAGGTTATCCTCCACTTGCACATGTTTCTCAACCATCATTGAATCCTATTTATCCTGGTCAACAACAACCATATATAGGAGGAACTACTGGATACATTTATCCACCTAACCTAGTCTACGACCCTACTGGTGTCCCTATGCCACACCAATATCACCTTTAGGTTAACCGAAAACTAATGTTTCTTGTGACTCTGGATCTCCCAGACTTGTCTCAATTGACCAATGATCCTATATTACATTATCCTTTTTGGCTAGTGATTCCTGCTAAATTACCTTTCGATATTCCAAAATTTGACGGTAAACCTAGAGAAGATCTGAATAACCATGTGATGACTTTCCATTTATGGTGTTCATCAAAATCCTTAATGGATGATTCTATACGTTTATGTCTTTTCCAGCAAACACTTATGGGCTCTGTAACCAAGTGGTATATTGAACTTCCACGTGGTTCTTTCCAAGATTTCAACTCCTTTGCCATGTCCTTTCTCACGCACTTTCAACTACCCATTCGATACGAGACGGGTAATGAAATTTTGACCTCCCTTCGTGAGACTAACTTCGTACATATCTATAATCATATTCATGAGTGGAGATGATGATGAAGGTTGATCAAAGTAATCATTCCTGACCAGTTATTGGCAGAATGGTTTACCAAATCACTTTTACCCCCGATTGCTCGTGATGTCACTATGGGTGGCGTAGTCACTGAGGAAGAAGCCATTGCTCGGGCTCAGTACTTAGATTTGGTTTATTCACAATATGGTACTTTGTATGAGTTGATCCCAAATTCTACCCATGCCACTATCGATCCATCCAAACCTTCATCCTCATCTCATGCAGATGGAGTTATCGGCTCCATAAAAACCCAATATGTTTCCCAGTCGATTGGAACTACAAATTGATCTACTTTGGCACCCACTCCCAGTTCAACATCACTCTCCTCTACCTCCCCCCAAACTCAAGTCTCTGAGGTGAATAAAGTTCAATCTTCCCCTTAACAACAATGTGGAGGTAAGAACAAGACAAAAAATAAACCCAAAAAGAATAATATCAATGAACAACCCAAAACTCAAACTCCAGTTCTTTCTACTGAAAAGCAACCACAGTGGAAACCGAAATTCCCATGTCTTATTTGTGGTGACGATCATTACACCCAAGATTGTCCACATCGCGATGAAGCAGCAAAACTTTTCAAAGGTAATTCCCAACCCATTGTGTTAACACAACCTTTTCCTCAGCAACAATCCATGGTTGCTCAAACCCCCTCTCCATAGGGCAGTTCTAGCCACCCTCCTCATGATGAAGCCTCGACAAGTGCCCATATTTATATGTTCAATGGGATTGATCTAACCACTCTCTCTATGACATATGATACGCCAGCTAAACCTGACAAAGAAAAGGTCACTAACAGTAATTTACTGGATCTATCACCATCCTCCATTAGTCCTCCTTCTATTAGTCCTCTGTTTGGATCAATTTAGATAGAGAAACCTACGTTCAACTCTATATTATACCCTCCCAAGAGCACCATCCGTAAATCTACTTTTAATCCTAGTTTGCGTGTCGCCCAAAACTACAACATTGTTGAATATTTGGCTTAAGCACTGTGTGCTATGTCTGCGTTGGAAGTTCTACAACACTTCCCAAGTCAACGTAGAACACTCTTGGTTGATATTGGTGCTTTTTATCCTGAGTCGTCCAACAATATCACATTTAACCTGGACAATTTTAAGTCTCGACTCTCCCACCAACTTGCTTTTCAAATTGATGTTGTTGTTCACAATCAAAAAATTCACCGTACTATCTTGGATGAGGGAGACTCTACTTGTGTCATGTATTTAACTTGTTGGAAAGGCTTAAAATCACCCGAACTTAAAAAATCCCCTACGATGTTGCACGCATTCGATGGGCGAGGTTTTCATCCTCACGGACTCTTGCAGTCCTTAACCATTCAGTTGGGCGGAAAAACCATCTCTGTTGACATCGAGGTGGTCGATGCTCCCCTCAATTACAACTTGTTACTAGGAAGAAGTTGGTTTTATGCTATGACTGTCGTTTCTTCATCGGTGTTTCGATGTGTACAATTTCCTCATCAAGGAAAAATTGTCACTATCGATCAATTAGATTTATGTACACCCAATGCTCCCACTTCCGCTACCAACAATATTCCTTTCTTGGGAGATCACAAGATCACGTATGAAAGTGTTGGTGTAGGATTGTTAAAATATTCCACATTTATGGATACCTTCCCTGCACCACTCCCTCCTACCATCCATCATATTTCCACAGTCAATATGATTTCAGCTACGACTTATCAGTCTTTGGAATCATCTGATCCTTGGATTGTACCTATTCCTTTAGAGTTTGATGCAATAGGTGACACCATGACACTTAGTCCAGCCAAGGATTCATACGTTGCTATTCAATCGGCCTCTCCCTCCTCGGATGACCAACATCTATTAGCACTTGACACCTACTCGATGCCATCGTGGTTGAATTCCTTGTCTTCTGCTTTTGACTACATTTCCCAAATTGTTCCTTCCGATGAATCTATTATGGAAATTCTTAGCATTGACGAAGTACCTTGGCATGATAAACATCATCGATCTTGTTTTCTTCCACCTCTCGAAGAAATCAAAGAACATATACACTCTATCTTCCCCCCTGGCGTTGTCAACTTTCCACAATCTCCTATACTTATGCAGGATACTATTTCTGAGGGGAATTTAGGTAATATTTCTTCTACGGTTGTTATTGATATTTCGATCAAGGAAGGTGTCGTGGAAAATATTAATCTCGGTGCTAATTGTTCGCCCGAGGATGTGGTTTCTTATACCTCTTTATTCAAATAATTGTGCGATGTCTTCGCCTGGATCTATGAAGAAATGTCGGGGATCGATCCATCAATCATTGTGCATGAAATTAAAACTTACCCAGGTTTTAAACTTGTTCGACAGAAACTTCATCCGGTTCATCCCAAGAAAACTGAGGATATTAAGGCAAAAGTTGAGAAATTATTGAAATATGGATTCATTTATCCCGTCCCCTTGACGGAATGGGTTTCAAATGTTGTTCCAGTCACTAAGAATCAAGGGACCATTCGTGTCTGCATTGATTATAGGGATCTCAATAAGGCTTGTCCGAAAGACAATTACCCTACGCCCTTCATCGACCAGATTATTAATAATTGCGCTGGTAGCGTGATTTTATCTTTCATGGATGGTTTCTCAGAGTATAACCAGATTGACATTTTACCTGTTGATCAGCATAAGACAACCTCCATCTGCCTATGGGGAACTTTCACTTATCAAAAACTATTGTTTGGCCTCAAAACCGTTGGTGCTACATTCTAGCGGGCCATGTCATATGCTTTCCACGATATCAAACATATTGCGGAACCTTACCTTGACGATTTACCAGCCCATTCATCCAGTTGATCCGACCATTTTGGTCATCTACGGGATATTTTTCTTCGATGTCAATTTTACCGTATTCGTTTGAACCCACACAAGTGTATCTTTGTCGTCGAATTAGGTTGACTCCTTGGTTTCATTGTCTCCAATATGGGATTCATGTGGATCCCTTAAAAATCAAAGCTATCCTTGCTTTACTTCCATCTAACAATCTGACACAACTCCAAATTTTGCAGGGGAGAGAAAACTTTATTCGTCGTTTTATATCTAACTACACTGATATTACCAAAAGATTTATGCGATTGTTCCAGAAAGACAATCCTTTCATCTGGGATGACACTGCTCAACAATATTTTGATGCTCTTAAGCATGCATTGACCAACGCACATCCATTGCATCCTCTAAATTATACGAAGGACTATATACTTTACTTAGCAGCCTCTACTTCGACTATTGATATGGTGTTAGTTCAAGAGGACCCTAACGGTGAAGAACATGTGATATATTATTTGAGAAAAATTATATCTAGTCCCGAGCTCCGATATTCGCATGTTGAAAAGTTGGCTCTGGCAATCATAATCGTTGTCCAACGATTTCGCCATTACATCTTGCTATGCACTACCATGGTTATCGCAGACTCTAACCCCATGTATCACATTCTGACACGCCAATTCCTTGGGGGAAAATATTCCAAATGGATCGTCATCCTTCAGGAATTCGATCTTGAGTTTGCCAAGTCCAAAGCCAAGAGATCCTTGGTGTTTGTGGAGCTCATCTACGATTTTCCCCATGCTGATGAAGACATTGAGCCTAGATATTTTCTCCCCAATGAATCTCTATTCCTCATTAGCACTTCTGATCCTTGGTATGGAGATATCCTCCTATATCTTCAAACCCAGCGTTTTCAGCCCAATATCTCCAGTGAAGAACGTCGTTGTATTTGTCACCAATATCGACGTTACATTATCATCGGTGACACTTTATATCATTGTGGTATCGATACTATCCTACGACTTTGTTTGACTCGTGAAGAGGATGAACATGTTCTTAATGACTGTCACCTTGGAGCCTGTGGCGGTCATTTTTTGGGATGGCTACAACTCATAAAATTTTACGTGTCGGTTACTTTTGGCCCTCCATATTCAAATATTGTATCAAGGTTGTCAAAAAGTGCCCACCCTGCCAAGTTTTCCATAAAAAGGCACGCACCCACCCTGCTCTGCTGCATCCCATTGTTTCCATCGGTCCCTTTGCCAAATGGGGCATTGATTTCATGTAGTGTAAGCCTACCTCAGCCGGGGGGCACGGTTATATCATCATCGTTGTTGATTACTTCACAAAATGGGCTGAGGCTATGACTACCTTTCTGAACGATGGCCGTACTGCAGCTCTTTTCTTCTTCAATCACATCATCACTCACTTTTGTGTTCCACAAGCCATTGTCACTAATCATGGTTCACACTTTCAAAACCAAATGATGAGTGATTTGCATGCCAAGTTGGGTTTTCACCATGAGAACTCATCCTCGTACTATCCTCAAGAAAATAGACAAGTTGAAGCTATCAACAAGGTCCTTAAAACCATGATTCAATGTTTGGTAGGGGAAAACAAGACATCTTGGTATCTACAACTATTCTCCGCTCTCTGGGCTTATTGTACCTCAGTGAAAACTACTACTGGATTCACTCCTTTCTAGTTAGTATATGGCATAGAAGTTGTTTTACCAATTGAGTGTGAAATTCCCTCATTGAAACTCAAAGTAGAGCTCTTGCCTCACACTTATGCTGAATAAGAACGCTTCTTACACCTGACCAGGTTGGATGAAACACGTCGTGATGCTGCTCTCGTTAACGAGATGTATCAAAAGAGAATCAAGAGTTAATATGACAAATCCGTCCACCCTCATACTTTTGCAGAAGGATACCTAGTCCTCGTTTATGACCAGGATCATGATAAGTTAGGGACATACAAGTTAGAACCTCTGTGGCATGGTCCTTACATCGTGAAACGTGTTTTACATAGAGGAACCTACGAGCTAGTTAACTATGACGGAATCTCCCTGGGTGAGCCCCAAAACGAGCTTTACCTTAAGAAGTACTATGCATAGAACATCTAGCATGCGTGCTTTGTACACTATTGTATTTTTAGTTTGGTGTGTCTTTTTCTCTTGTGTTCACGAGTTTTTCCTTAGCCTCTTATACTTTGTTTTGTGTTTGTGTGCTCAGATGACATCTTCCTTTCCTATCTTTGTCGGGTTTGCGGATGGCTCTAGTCGACACACCTAGAATATTTCTTCTGCATCTTGGGTCATTTACCACTCCGATGAGTTGGTGAGTTCATGAGGTATTTGCTTAGGATCGACAACTAACAACATGGCAGAATAGCATGTTGTCATCGGAATTTTAACCGAAGCCTATTCCCTAGGTATCTCTCATATGATCATTAACCTAGACTCTCAATTAGTGGTTTGTCAACTTAATTGAATCTAGGCCATTCACAATCCTATCCTATTGTGTCTCCACCTATGAGTTCGTCGTCTTGAAAGAATGTTCGATTTTATCGAATACAGACACATACCAAGAGAATTCAATACAACTTTGGATTCGTTAGCTAATTACATCATGGATCAGTATCTCGCACATAGATGAGGTTTCATAAAGGAAATAAATCATATATCACATTAAGACAACATTTTCAAACATCATTTAGCATTACAAAACTAGGATATGTATATATATATGGTGTCATATAAAATGTTTGATTACATCAAAAAGCTACATAGAAGGGAACAAATTTGGGTCCTCATGCCCATAACATCGCCATACAGGCTATAAAAATCATCAGGAAGATTCTAATCCTCTTGCATCACATTGTGTTATGAGTAGCACACTACTACATGGGCTACTCATCTCAGTAGGGAGTTTAGGCTCTCAGGGACTCCCTTTGTATGTCTCTGAAGATGCAAGGGTACATCCTGCCTCTGAAGAGGAGGGACACCCATCCTAAGACCATGGAGGTTTCTCTCAACCTCATGGAGACCACCTGCCACTACCTCATGATATACTGCTATCTGAGCATCTCTGCGACACCCCAATGCCAATATCTCTACCGGACGTGTTGCTCCCCTGTATGCACGATGAAACGATACGTCTGTTAAAAAACTCTTCTAGATACCCAAAAAAATAATATAAACTTTAAAATAAAAAAACACTTAACAATATTATTTTGGTTTCTCACCTGACGCATCCTAGTCCATTCCATCTGGAATAAACAGGTCCATGATACCCCAGAAATCCACTCCGACGTATGGGAAGTCCTCTATGATGATCAGTTGGCGTCTTAGCCAAGCGAAGAAGTCACCTATAAATATAAACTCTCACTCCGTCCTCAGCCTCAGATATAGCCTCGTCCAACGCTCCATACGTGGTTCACCCACTGGTCGTATTGCTAGTGCAATCTGTGGTTGCATCTGAGGAATAAAATCTAAGAAGAACGAAACCAAAAATGAACCATATCCAAATTGCTTATGTTGCCCCGTCCTGCATCTCGAAATCTTCTCCTTCACATTTTGAAGGAATCCCACGCTCCAGTTAAATACAGTTGGCTACATACACTATAAAGCATAATCCACCTGTGATCTCGAAACCAAGTGCGAGCTGGTACTACCTTCTAAACTCATAATGGCGAATAAAATTGATCGACAAGATAGGTCCCTAACATCTTTTATCACAATCCTACCTCCCACCAATATTGATCCTAGAATACAATGACTTACCAGATATTCTTATATAGGCACTGGAAGTGCCCTCTGTCCAGATAAGATGACAGGAGCCCCTCTCTTTGAGAGGTCGGTCAGGAAATAAACATCCTCTAACTCAATGGTAAGCAAATGTGTCCCAATTTGGAATCCCTGCTCCGTAGTGTTCCACAACCCGATCATGTATTCAAGGAGGAGAACTTTCTTCTTCATCTTCTGCATCTTAAATAACTTGAGGAGACCACAAGTCCTCAATGCGGCCCTTGATTGGGGTATTTGTAAAGAAAACACATCATTGATCTCATGCTCATGCTCCCTCCACTCGATCATGTCTTTTCCCATATATAACCTACTACCATCATCAACAAAAGACCATTAGTCACGCCACATTAACATTTTTTGGGTAATTAAAACTTTAAAATTGCTTTGATTTTGTTTGATTATGCCATCACTTCCTTGAGCCTTTGATTAGAGTGCCAACGTTGTCCCAACAAGCTTACCAGAGTGCTCAAAAATCGAGCATCACTCTCCTAGCCTTTTAGAGAAGCACCAAGCCCTTTTTTGGCACTTTTGTGCATTTTTGGCAGCACTCCCTTTATCATTTGAATATAGCGCTAACACCCTCCAGACATTCTTACCAGAGCGCTCAAAATTCAAGAAACACTCCCTAGCCTTTTAGAGGAGTGTCGAGCCCCTTTTTGTCATTTTTGTGCATTTTTGGCAGCGCTCCCTTTATCATTTGAATAGAGAACTAACGCCCTCCAGACAAGCCTAGCAGAGCGCTGACAAAATCGAGCAACACTCCCTCTATCCTTTTAGGGGAGCGTTGAGCCTCTTCGGCGCTTAGAGACTCTCAGGGCATCATTTTTAAAACAAAATAATTACCTAAAAATGAATTGTAAACCATGCAAAATGTTTGGAAGAAGCAGAGGACCAACCTGATCCAGACAGAGAAGAAAATGGATGACCATAGCTCTGGCATCGATGATTCCAAGAATCACCCTCCAAAGCCAATTTCTCCACTACTAAAAGTCTTGGCACAAATGAAATGGTAAAAGACATTTTTACCCTATATTACTATTATAAAAAATTCATTTTTTCTAAAACCATAGTTATTTTGGGTTTTTGAAAATAATTTTGGAGGCATTATTAATACCCTGATGTGCAGTTTTATCATTATTGGCAGGTTTCGAAGCAGTTTTGTTCGATTTTTGTCTTGTCACATTAACGAGCATAGCCTTCGTTCGTTCTCACGCTCGAAAAAACACAAGAATGCACTGAGTAAACTTTTATCTCTTTTTCGGATTTGCATGGACACACGAAAAAGGAACCCCTTGGAGTCGTCTTTAAGCTCTTTTCAGACTCTATAAACATGAAAATATTATCGAGTGACCTTGCTTCCTTTCCCACTCGTTAAAAGGTTTGAAAGGGCATCTTTCGAGTCATAATTTATCTTTTTTTCGGCCTTGTGAGACTAACATTACGAAAAATCTTGTGTAATGGAGTCATCTTTAAGTTCTTTTCAGACTCTCTAAACATGAAAAATCACTGAGTTTACTTTCTATGGACTCATTAAAAATATATACATTGAAGGGCCCATACAGGACCGAACCCTTACTTCTTCCAATTCGTTAAACAAAGGAAGAGGGACTTACCGAAGGTGATTTATATTGAGCATGTGTTACCCTCCTCAACCTCTTTAAATAAAAAGAGGTACTCATCTATTTGGATGGCGGAAAGTTTGAAGGAAGAAAGCCAAGAAATTTTTGAAAACATCACAAGTCACTCTTAGGATCGCCCTTGAACACAACACTTTTTCTTTGCATACATTTTAATCCGTTGAACCTCTACACTGAACCAATCCTCTGAGTTTCTTTACTCCTTTGGGTCACCCGACGAAATTCACAGTATCCACTGCATTATCATGTTTTGGTCTATGTCATGTTTCTTTTGTTGTGCCTCAGTGTTCAAGGGAAGTATCTTCCTCAAGAGTTAATCATAACAAATTTCCTGTTTCAATACCTGTGTCAGTCCATGTTCTTTTGATCCACCAATTTACATCTTTGTGTCAGTTTCGTGTCATTGATGGGGGATACATCAAGGCCCTCCTTCAACGAGTCTCTTCCTGTCGACTTCAACACATTATCCAGGAATTAGACTTAGAAACCAGTTAGTACCTTGGGACCTACATGCCTCAATGACAGGCCTCCTCACTTCCGACAGTCGGTTTACATCATTGACCTCTGATCGGATGATTCCACAGATGTTCGACTTCATCTCATCTATTCACATTCGTTGGAATGTACTAGGGTACCTTGGGAATCATTGAAATCAATGGTGATTTCCCTCGCACTTGTTAACATCTTACCTCATTGACAGGTAATCAAGTGTATTCTGCCATGTTCGACATCAGGACATCTATTCACATGGTTAGATTTGTACTGCATCAGGATCAGTAAGAAGACCCTGGGTTGAGTAATCACTCTGATATGTACTTTACCCAGGTTGCAATGAAGTTTCTCTTGAATATTGACACATATACTGTCACATAGATCCACTTTGTATTGGTCTGTGGCTATGTCTTGTCATCTCATAGATCCACTGTGTATTTTTCGTGGCTACGATCAGTTCATGTCATGGGAGTATAGATCCACATTGTATCTTTGGTGGCTATACCTTTTTGTTAATACAATTATGGATCCGCAATGTATCTTATAACGGCCATACCTTGCAAGTCTTTATCACCCAAGCATAGGTATGCCTGCCTTGGGTTTGAAAAATATCATAATATTTGTTTGATGGTTGTGTGCATCTTCTTCCAAGTTCTTCGAGTCCATACCCTTGCTCAAAAAAGTCTACAAAGTACTTCAGTCATCATTTTTCGTCTTCTAACTTTGCACTTTGGGGGGAAATCTGTTACACATCAAAATTACTCACTTCAATGATCACCTATTGTCGTCATTACAAGTGTCGCATTTTGGTCGCAGGTGTCTCAAGTGTCACAAAAATCATACTGTCATCTTGCCTATGTCATGTCTCGAACGACATTACAAGGAACACTTGAAGACACCCTCAAAGACTAGTTAAAGAAGGAGAAATCATTTGAAAAAGAGTACAAAGCCTTTGCCTTATAAAGACCACTTAAAAATGAATTTGGAAGGGCAGTTCTCCCCTACCCACTAGAAGGGTGTTCTAGCGCTCCTTTCCCTCCTTTGGGGGAGTGTTATAGCGCTTTGTGCACCATTCTGGGGGAGTGTTATGCTTTTGAGAAAATCAGGGGAAGATCCATCTTATCTCTGAAGTTAGTTTGATTCAAATCTAAGGTCAAGGATGGATATTAGGGAGGATCCACAACTGATGGAGAAATATCCTCAACCTATCCCAATAATATCTAAGGTGGTTAGGCCTCTCCAAGCCTATATAAGGAGGCCTCCTCATGGTGAAAGGGAGATACATTTGAAGGCATCAAACTTATGATGTCATAAGGGAGATAATTAGAGAAGCATAGTCATTTTTTTTGTGGATCATTTGAGCAAGGGGTTGGACAAGGAGAGTTGGAAGAGGCTGTTGCAGCTTCATCAAAGGTCTGTAAGTATCTCTATTGAGTTTTCATTAATACATGTGCTTGGCCTATTTCCTTCAAGATTGTGTATACCTACATGAACTTGTCTTTAATGGATATATCTAGTTTCAAACTAATCGTAGTAGAATAGGAAGCATGTTTTGCCCTTGATTGGATTGCAGGAATTGTTGAAGAGCTTGAGGATCAAAGATCAACTTGGATTGGGCGAGGACAAACATCGTAAAAAAGGTACATCTTATTCCTCTTCTCTATAGATTAGCTTAGCTAGGTTTAAAGGGATGTCAGTGACCAGAGTTACCACCTTTCTGTCTTGATCTTAGAGATTTAGGGTCCAAGAGGGAATCCACCTGTCTGTAGGGGGATTTTCCTGTGACACTCCTACATTTACCTCTTTCTATATCCCCCTCCCTATTTTCCTCTCTCTCCCTCTCACACTCTCTACTACCTTACTATGCCTTTCTCTCTCTCCCTCCCACACACACTTTATATCCCCCCCTATATGTCTTCCTCTCTCTATCTCCCACACTCTAACACACTCACTCTCTACCTCCCCTCTTTGTCTTTCTATCTCTCCCTCCCACACTCTTGCACACACACTTTATATCCCCCCTCTATTTATTCCTTTGTCTCCCTCCCACACTATCACACACACATTTTCTATCCCCCCTCTATGTATTCCTCTCTCTCCCTCCCACACTTTAACACACTCACTCTCTACGCCCATCCTTTGTCTACCTCTCTCTACCTCCCCTCTTTTTCTACCTCTCTCTTCCTCCCACATTCTCCCACATGCACTTTCTATCCCCCATTAAGATATTTATATCTCTCTACCCCCCCTTTCCTCTATATCCCCCCTTTCTCTAACAATCAACATCACCATATGAACATGACCATGACCTAGACCATGAACAATACCTAGACCATCACCTAGACCCTCGTGGCTCCATCTAAACCTACACATAACCTATACTCTACCCTTAACCCCATGCACACCCAAGCCCTAAGTGTAGTATGCTTATACCTCTTCTTTTGTAATGATATTTTATGGATATGATCGTTCACTTATGTTTTAATAATGATCTCACGTGATTTAATGATGATTATGGTACATTGATTCTCCTTTTTTGTTTTAATATAAGAACAATCTTATAGTTGATTCGATATTCTTTATTCACAATAAATGTTTGAATCCCTCTCTATATCTCACCTCTTCGAATCTCTCCCTTTCTTTCTCTCTCTCTCCATCCATCTACTTCTCTCCCTCCTCCCTCCCTTTCCCTCCCCCCCGCCCCCGCCCCCACCCCTTCTCTATCTCTCCCTCCCTCCAAGTATCCTCCTCTCTATCTATGTCTCTCTCCTCCTTTCTCTTCCCCTTTGTCACTCCCTCCTACTATCTCTACCCTATTTTTCCCCTACATCTACCACCCCTTTATCTCTCTCCTTGTTGTTAGTATCACTCTCTCTCCCACCTCTCTCTCTCAAACCCCCCTCTTGGTCTTCCTCTCCCACCCTATCACACTCTCAAAAAATCCGTCTCTATCCCATTCTATATTTACCTCTTGCATCTAACCCCTCTCTCTCACTCCTTGTATCCCCCTCTCTCCACACCTTGCTCTCTTTTCATCTATCCAACCCCCCTTCCCTCTTTTTCCCCTCTTCCTCTCACTCTCTACCCTCCCTATATGTCTCCTTGTCCCTCACTCTCTTTTTCTTCCACTCTCCCCCTCTCACACTCTCTTTCTTCCTCTCTCTGCAGCCCCCCTCCCTCCAAGTATCCTCCTCTCTCTCTATGTCTCTCTCCTCCTTTCTCTTCCCCTTTGTCGCTCCCTCCTACTATCTCTACCCTATTTTTCCCCTACATATACCACCTCTTTATCTCTCTCCTTGTTGTTAGTATCACTTTCTCTCCCACCTCTCTCTCTCTAACCCCCCTCTTGGTATTCCTCTCCCACCCTATCACACTCTCAAAAAATCCATCTCTATCCCATTCTATATTTTCCTCTTGCATCTAACCCCTCTCTCTCACTCCTTGTATCCCCCTCTCTCCCCACTTTGCTCTCTTTTCATCTATCCAACCCCCCTTCCCTCTTTTTCCCCTCTTCCTCTCACTCTCTACCCCCCTATATGTCTCCTTGTCCCTCACTCTCTTTTTCTTCCACTCTCCCCCTCTCACACTCTCTTTCTTCCTCTCTCTACAACCCCCCTCCCTACATTGAAAGGAAATAAATGGCCTTGACCCAAAGACATGTCAATACCTAGAACTACACCTAGACATATAAATACCTAAAGATGGAAAGACCTGGATCATGAACTATACCTATACGATGACCATGATGTAGATCATGATATAGACCTAGACCATGACCTACACCATGACATAGATCTAGAGCTATATTTAGACAATGACCTGGAGCTTGACGTATACCATGACCTAGACCATGACATAGAGCTAGATCTAAAGTTATATGATATCCTAGATCTTGACATTGAACATGAAATAGACCCCCCATACTCTCACTCTCTACC
>ML779361.1:432419-456697 GCA_009831015.1 Picea engelmannii
CTCTTTTTCTTCCCCTCCCCCACTCTCACACTCTCTTTCTTCTTCCCTCTACATCCCTCCTCCCTACATCGCAAGGAAAGAAATGGTCTTGACCTAGAAATGTCAAGAACTAGATCTAAACCTAGACATAGCAATACCTAGACATGGCAAGACTTGGAGCATCACCTAGACCTATACGATGACCATGACGTAGATCATGACATAGACCTAGACCATTACCTAGACCATGACATAGAGCTACAGATAGTTATAGACAATGACCCAAATCTTGACGTATACCATGACCTAGACCACGACATAGAGCTAGATATAGATTTAGACGTTGACCTAGATCTTGACATAGACCATGACATAGACCCCCCTAGCTCCATCTAATACTAGGCATAACTTATACTCAATCCTTAACACTATCTACACTTGAGCCTTGAGTGAATTATGCATATACCTTGTGTACAACCCTTGCACCCACATCACCCACATTTTGATGCTCTAACCATTAATCAATCCTTGAAAAAACTTTCAATCCTAACCCCTTAGGCCTTAGTTGTCCCCATACCCCTATACATATTTATTCATAAAGATGTTTGGTGTATATTAAATGTTATATATGTTGCATTAGGAGAACACATGTGCTCATATGACTTGACTGAGTTGTAGTTGTTGGTCGTTTATGCTCAGCGGGAGCACGCATGCATTCCTAGAATGTGCACGCGATTTAGTGTGCACACGTGTGCATTCTTGCTGGGAATTTTTCGGTGTTAATCACACCCCACCTCATCTATCTCATGGCTGACAAAAATCTATGACAACTTCAGACAAAAACAACGCACAAAGACATGTTTTACTTATTTTAGTTTTCTTGTTAGATTCATAGAGACTTTTGTGCTATTTCTAGACATACAAACATTGACATAGTGTATATAGAGAGGGATTCAAACATAGACATCATTAGCATAGGGATATATACATCATTTTATATTTCTATAGCACTAACGTCAATATAGTGTAGGTGTCAGGTTTCCCAGTTTCTACCCTTTTTATGAATTTCAAAATCTACATTAATACTAACAAGCAAAGGCCCTCCGCAAATCATGGTGAGAAAATCCAATATTTCATAGGCCAAAGAATTGTTTCAAACTGACTAGAAAATAATAATATCACCTAACTTTAAGCCAACGTTGGACGTGTTTATCTAATCCTCAATAGAGAGATTAATCACTTATGGTGATTATTATCACATAGTAACTTGTGATTTATCTAATTCAACTCTTGTATGGAGGGAGGATTAATTCCCTAAGGAGATTAATTACTCTACTCCAATAATGGAGACATAGATTTCTTCTATGCATTTCAATTTGTTAAAAGTCTCGAGCCATTGCTCTCATGGCCTACTTCATTAATTTTTTTGTCTAGTCTCCTTGATTGTGATGTCGATAATTCTTGACATGGTAAGTCCTTGTTTTCTTATTCCCACTATATCATTCGAACAATGGTTATAATTTTTATTAAGATGTAGTACACTATAGAAAGTGGTATCTATAAAATACATAGGATGAAAAATGGGAAAAATAGCGTAATTGGTGACAAGATATTTGGAGGAATGGAACCTATTGAAATGGACATTATGACCATTTGGAGGCTTAGATATTATGAGATTGCATTGCAACCAAATTGAAAGGACCGTTTGGAGGCAGAGAGATAGTGATATTGCATTGAACCGTTTAGAGGCCCAAAAATCATGAGATTGCAGTACACCAAAGTTGAAATGACCATTTGAGGTAGAAAGATGTGAGATTGAAGTGCACCCTTTGGATTGTCAGATCGCATCAGATTATGATTAGGGTTATATTCTATATTTTCTGGGAAGGGGTGGAGATCATAAAATGTGTTGCAAAGAGAACATGATTTCCATTCATTTCAATTACAATTTTTCTTTTGCAGTTTGTTTTCTTTGTTGATATGAATTTCCTTGAGGCTGACAGAGCATAACATAGTAGGTATGAGCTTTGATTTCATGAATATACAAAGTAATATTCTTTATGTGAGTGGATTAATCAATATCTGTGTGTAAGTTAAAGATAATGAGTAATAGAGGAAAAACCACAAGTCATGACAGGTTTCATTATTTTGGGCATTGTGATTTATTTGATAAGATTATGAATTTAAACTAAAAATTAACGAAAGGTTGTATCTCGTATACTGACCATAATATCAATTCTCTCTTATATCTCGCTCCCGGGCCCTTTAAATAATTTTATCAGTAAGAAAATGCACACATTCTTAGGACCGTACACACGTTCTTAAGATCGTGCACGCTTATTAAGAACATTCATGTGTCCATGCCACTAAACCTACGTGGTAATCGACATGGAGGTTCAGCGACATCCAAACCTATAGGTATAGGAACGTGTGTGCATTCCTAAGAATGTGCACATGTTCCTTTGAGTGCACGTTCTTACACATGCCCTTGCCACCTTTTCGGCCACAAACTTCTTGCACTCACCCATATTTTAAACATTGTCGTGGTCTTCTGGTTTTAATTGTATTTATAAGAGACAAAGATGAAATCATCTAAACAAAACAAAAGGAAAAAGGTGCATCTGCTAGGACTAGAAACTGGGTCACTTTCTTTGAAGGAAATTATCTTAACAGTTGGACGAAAAATGCCTTGGTAAAAGTAGTTTTTTTCTATTCCTTGGAAGGCAATAATCCTAACCGTTGGACTACAAACGCCTCACTGAAAAGAGGTTTGAAGAAGAGGTGGATAGGTTATTATCCTAACCATGGAATATGAATTCTCTGAGGGTGTGGAAATTATCCTAACCATTGAATTATAAGCATTGTCACTGTAATTTGCAAATTAGTTGGAAAACAACATGAGAAACTATAGACCAAATCCACTTTTTCCCAAATTACAAGTCGAGAAGGACCCCGCATAAGAAGGAAACAAAGACTGGACCTCTTTTATTTCTTTCTATTAATTATCATAACATAAAATGAAAATAAACAAAGTGGATTTTAGTCCACATCTTTTATCAAGTGCAAGATTTGCACTTGGTTTTTTAATCTTTTTTATGCTTAATAGATTAAAGGTTAAGATAAGTCTATAATACTTGTAAAATCCATCATAAAATCATTAAAAATAAATTACATTAAATGATAACAGTGACCAAGAATATGATAGATGAATGATATTGTTTTCCATTAATGAACAATTAAAATAAACAAAATAACACTTCAGATCAAAAATTTCTTGCCTTCCATCATTACAATCTTAGAAGAATCTTCTATTAAATTAAAACTTAAAATGGTACAATTTAGAAATGCTTTCCCATAATAGAATAAATAAATATTTTATTGTCAATTATTCACAAATAATGAAAGGTATCAAACTTTTTGTATAAGGAAAAAGATGCATATGAGACTTAAGAATCATCATTCATTGCTATGTCCAAAAGAATTAACAAGAGAGTACAATAATGTCAAACTAAAACTACAAATATGAGGATAAAAGAGTAAAAAGAACAAGGCTAATATAAAATATAATTGTGTTGGCTAACCAAAACAATAACAAAGCAAGTTCCTTGATATCAAGTGATTGCAAATTTGCTAGATTATAGACATATTTCACTTGTCTATTTTTTCACATTTCCAAACAAGAAATTCAAGAATTCTAGATGCACTCTAATAATCTAATAATCAACTTCTAAGGAAAAGATCAGATGAGATTGGACTTTGTTGTGCTCAACCATTAATATCCTTAAAAAAATTGTACCCGATAAAACAAGTTTTCTTTATTACCCTCAGGTATTTGGCTCAATCAAAACTTGTGCATTAATGTTGGACATTTTAAATCAAAACTTGTGCATTAATGTTGGACATTTTAAATCAAAACTCGTGTTGCAATGATGGTCATTATAAAGGAACTTGCAAATATACAAGTTCTTTGACACCCACTTGCCTCCTTTCTTCACAATCAAGTAGTTCATCTTGGCTACTATTCCTTCTTTCAGAAGATAACCAAGCTCCAAGTATTTTGATAATGAAAAAAAATTATGCATTGGAGTTCGCCCAGGAAATACAATTCATCCCTCTCTAGTCCATAAGCAAGAATGAGAGTGTTGGTACCTTATGAATTCCACACTTATATCCACAAACAACAACTTGCTCACATGTACATACCTTAACCCCTCTCCATAATTGAACATGTGAACTCCAAGGAGAAAACCCATGTTCTAAACTATTAGTCCCACTCAAAATGTACAGAGAATAACATAGAACATCAAGTTATTCTTTGAAATGCAAAATATGGTGGAAGGAATTCGTGGAAACTACTATGATTGGTACCACTATAGGAAATTTACATGTACTTGGTAAAGAGTCTACTAGTGGGACTGCTTTACAATATTGTACGATGAAACAAGAATTGTTTGATGATTATGCCATATATTCATATGAATTTATTTGCTTTGAGTATTAACTATGCTAGTTGACACTCTGTTCATACAGTGAATCACTTTCCCATTGTTGTTCAATTTTTATTTTCCTTTTCCTTTATCTTTGTATTCTAAAGCAAGTGATTGCTTGATGTGAAACCTAATATATGTAGTGATTTTTCTACTTTTTATTTGGATATTTTGTTTCTCTATTCACATTCACTTTTCAAGCATTTTCGGGAAATAACCAATGAAAAAATTGGATAAATTCCATATATAATTTCTCCATCTTTCAGTGTTGTTTTCATAAGAATGCAAGGAAACATAGTTGATTGATTTCCTTGGATTAGAGTTATATGTTCATGGAAAGTTGAACTTGAACATGGTATTATGGTTGGATATGCCATATTACTAAGCACGTGTTCTAAGCATACTATTGGCGAAAGTCACAGTCCTTTGGGTGCAGTGGTTTGGATTTTGCAAGCGTCACACTAACTACAAGATTTTAACAAGGATTAAAGAAACAAGTGATGCTTCCATGAGACTTTTATGTCCACAACTATTTCAATAACATATTTGAGTACCTTAGAGTTGGACGTCCACTCTACTTTGTTGTAGACATCTACAATTATAGGTTACAATAAAAAAAAAAAAAAAATTGTATTATACCAATCAATATGAATCAAACTCTTTATTGAGTGAGATATAAAGGGATTCTTTCAGACCAAAATTCAGCTACATTGCAAGTCCAGGTGCATCTTGGATGAATAATAGTCTTGTATTGTTATCACCACTGACTAGAAGCATCTGGATGTTGTTGCAAATTTCCTAGTGGGACATACTACCCCCTGATGATCAACCACCTCGATGTATATTTGAAGATGGCTTATGTGAAATAAGTGAGACTTTCCATGACTACACAATGTGTTTTTTAGATTCATAACCGATTGGAAACAATCCATCTACAACACAACTCATAGAAAAACTATCATGGTTTCTTAATGCATTATCATCTACAGTATTTTCAAAAGGGGATCATAGTGCTTACATCAAGAGTGTTGATCTCAAAGGATATGAGAATGGAGTAATTCAAGCACCATAATTTGTACGTATGACACCCCCTTAAACAAACATAGAGATTTTTCTAAATGAGTTGGCTCTAAGAGTTTCATATTTCTTAAAGGTTTCATTTTCCCCATATTCATTGTTCTATATTTTATTTTAGCAATGCTTGGACATTTGGAGGACAACAATGATTATTCTTCGAGTTGTGCTATGGGATTTGTTTATTGTTTTCTTTGTCATTACTTGCATTTTATGGGTTTCATCAATAATAGTTTTTCTTCTATTGAGAAATGATTGTACTGGATATTAAATGAAAATTTCAATTTCTTCGTTCTAGTAGTTGAGTTGTATGCATCCTCTATGAGTAAAGGAGACTAGACACAATGCTAAAAATAGAAATTACAACCATGGGGTCTTATGTCTTCCATGGAATTCCACTTACAAAATTTGTTGTTGTGCTTGTACTATGCTTTGCATGGTCCAAAATATTCAAGGTCTACTATGTTCGAATGTACCTAACCCTTGTGTTGTTGGGGTTCTTGTATGGCCTTATTTTTATACCAATTTTGTTGAGTTTCTATGGTCCTCCATCTATCAAATCTATGATATGCATAATATCTCTAGAATGCTAGTTACAAGGGAAAAACTCTCTATGGCCAAGGGTAAACCACAATAGACCGGAATGACTACAGAAATCAACTCAATTCCAACATATGCTATATAAACTAATGTGCAATATAAGAAAGAAACCTACCTCGATCCAACGTTTGATGATTTTCCACCATTGAGCACTTTGACCCAAAGCTTTATAGCTACAGGAAGTTCTCAAAAAACAAGCAGAGAAAGTACATAGTGATGATATAAAAGAGGTTAGCAAATTAGATAGCGTAATCCATTAATAAACATTACAAACATGCCAATGGATAATAATCATATATTTGCAAGATACCAATAGGACGGGAAAGGAGTATTTCTATTAATAATTGATCAGCAGAAGTGACAACATTACAGACTTCCGTGTCGGCACGGTTCGAAACCAAGAAACCGAGTTCCTTCCAATTGGGTCTCCACCACTTCAATCCTCCACCAAAGGAAACCACATAGGAAAGAGGCAATGAGGTCCTCTCAACAATAGGGAAAGATCTTGGGGGCTGAACACTGTGTTCAGACTTGAGGTACAAAGGGATGCAGACTCAATATGAAGTAATTTCTCTAGAGTAACTTTGCTCTCAAAGTTGAATGCTTTCTCCTTCTTTTCCATAAGTCGAAATTGTGCTCTTATAGCCTTCAGGATGCAACTGAAGGGTCGATTCAGAACGTTTCCAGTATATGGAAGGGCAAGGATTAGAGATCTCCTGTCATGACATGGAAACCCGACCTCATTTTGTATTTTCTGGCACAAATCCCGATATACGCGAGTTGTAGTGGAGCAGCAAGTGTATACACATATTGTATAACAGATAGGGAGCGTATATGTGGAAAAATGTGTATTTTTAGCCCTGGATTCATCAAAAAGGGATGATAAGTCTGCATAGGGAAATGGAAAAGGCCCTCTGTGCAAGATAGAAATGGTAGGAAAATCTTGCTATAACAGATGCCCCTTAATGTTTGAGATCAGAGGAGTATCTGCGATGGCTGAAATACATTATAAATAACCCAGAAGTGGAGTGGTAGAGAACCAACTGGACAGACTCAATTGCTCATTACATTATGTACTGACTTTCCATACATGGTTGTCGAGAATACAATGCAGATCCATGAGGAAAATATACCAAACACGTGTTCATGGCCATGAATAGGCAAATACAAATGCGGTTACATGCCAAAAACTGTCATAGTCACGAATAAGGCCCAGTGAAACCAGTCTCAAAATCAATCTAAAGATATCTATATACCATGAAGTACAATCTGATCTCCCATGATCACTGAAGTCAAATATGTATTGGTCCAATGAAGGGGAAGCAACAGCTTAGGAAAGTTGTGGCCACATAGTGATGTCTTCTAGTCTTCTACACTATCCGCCAAAGGTGAAAGTCTACATCATGTGAATAAAGGAGTTGAGGTCGAACACGATGAGACATCATTTGATTACCGGTCATTGAGGTATACCGTTAACAAACGTGAGACAACCTACCAATAATGAAAGTAGGTATCAAGGCACTGAGTACATTCCTACAAGTGTGAAAAAGGAGTTGATGTCGAACACTTGAGAAATCCATTGATCAAGAGACATTGATGTATTCTCATCTGTCAATGGCGAGAGATCCTTCTACTAATGACTACAAGACTCAAGGTACTCATAAAAATCTAGGTCCCATATCCAGAATAAATGAGCTAAATTCGATGGAAAGAGACCCGCTGAAAGGAGAGCATTGAGGCATCTCTCATTGGTCAACACAAGGAACAAAGTAGGAGCTTCATGATTTGGTGGAGATCGAGTGAAGAACATGTTCACAAACCAAAGACCTTGTGTGTCTTTCACGTGTACCAAGTGTAAGGGTATACAAAAAAGACCCTTTGAATAGCAGCCAATGATGAAAACTGTTGACAAAGGCGAGGAAACCACCAATAAGGATAATGGAAACAAAGACACTGCACGAATTCCAAAGTGTGAATAGATGTCTTGTCGTCGAACACAAGGGAAACCACCCAGTCAACGACCAATGATGAAGTGTCGATGGTTGGGTTCAAGGTGACCTACCAATGATGAAAGTAGGGCCAGGGTGCATGATAAGACCATAGTATCATGTAATTCTAAGAGAAACCGAGGGTATGGCCAACATGCAAAGTCAATATTTCCGAGGAGTGGCCGACATAGGTTGATAGACTTCCTTTGAATGAGAGCATGATATATAGTGGACTCTGGCAGCATAGACTCAATGATGTGACAATTAGATGCAAGAGGCATCAATAACGTTCTCTATAGAGAGTGGAAGAGTAACCTTTCGGTAGAGAAAACTCTGTAGCGAGATCAGCTTCCTAAGGCCATGCTAAACCCAAAATTATGATGACACAAGGACTCAATAACTTTGTTCTATGTTCAAAGGTGACACGACTGCTGCCAATGAAAATATAGTATTCCCTTCCCACCCGTCTTTTTTGTTTTTTCATAACAAATGAATTCTATGATACAGAGGAGGGAACGAGTGTTGCAAGTAAGCAAAACTAGTTCCAGCAGTGGAATGTACCTATGCTTAATGCAAGATAATGCATGCGAGAGATGGACACTCAGGGTGATGTTCCCTCCAGGGTAAAGGGTGTCAAATTGAGAAGGATATAAACAAGGCTCTGCTTGGTTGAGGATGCAAACTGCTTAGGCAACAATTTATAACGCAAAGCGAGAACCGACTAAAGGCTTAATACTACAAGCAAGGGCATGAGATGCAATCACAACTTAACGCCAAAAAAATTCCTTTTTTATATATTTTAGTCTACTTGGTGTGAAAAAGGGGGAAACTTGTGCCAAATTGACGTCTTTTCAAATCCAATTTACGAGTGTGAAAAAGACAAGTTCACTCAACAATCTTTTCAATTTTTGGTAGCAAGTCAGAAAAGAGATTAACTAAGACTCATGACCTTTCAAATCCAACTTTAACAAGCGTGAAAGGGACAAATCACTCAGTGATATTTTAAGTTTTTAGACGAGTCAGAAAAGATATTAACTGAGACGCATGACCTTTCCAATCCAATTTAACGAGTGTGAAAGGAACAAATCACTCGGAAATATTTTCAATTTTTATACGAGTCGAAAAAGAGCTTAACTAAGACTCGTTTGGAATATTCTAGGAGGAAAGCCACGGGGGAGGCCAAGGCTCCCGTGCAGACCTTCTGTGGAATGTCGATATCTTATGAAGAATCGACACAAGCTTGGGAAGACCCAAAGATATCCAAGTCGAGGAGGTAAAAGTGATAACAGAGGTTATTGTCTCTGTGATATATAGGATAATGCCTCTTCCTGGAAAAGACATAGGTGGAGGCATGGGATACCCCACAAGACCATCCTAATCAAAGGGAACCTCATCAAGACTTGGAGGGAGAGAACTTGAGAAGAGTAAAAATCTCTCTTGTTCAGAAGGTGAAGTGATAGAAATGCTAAGGACATGGCATAAAAGGTGTAGAACTAGAACCAGATGAGTGGGATCGACAAAAAACTTCATTGGCACGACCGCCTCCTTAGACTTGTCACTCTCCAAGAGAAGAGTGGGTTTGATCAAATATTGCATCGATACGACCACTTCCTCAACCATTGGTTGAATAGGATGTGAGACAACAAGGTCAAGAGGTGCATCACCCCCAAAAATAGGAGTGTTGTCAGTTGAATATTGCATCAACATGACCATTGGTTTAACAATATGCAAGACAACAAGGTCAAGAAACGCATCACCCCCGAACATAAGGGAGGTGTCGGTCAAAGATTGCATCGACATGACCACAGGTTGAACGAGATGTGAGACAACAAGGTCAAAGGATGCATCAACCCCTAAAGGAAAATAGGTGTCAGTTGAAGATTTCATCGGCATGATTGTTGTATCAACCAAAGAAGGAACGAAGTGTTGTGAAACCATAGATGCTTCAGAACCCGAAGGGCCCTTAGGTGAGCCCCATGCTTCTGGTATCCCAACAATAACAGGACATAAACAAGTAAGGTGACTTCCTTTGCAAGTCCTGCAAAGGAATTTAGGCTTACGTCTGAGACGTCTAGGCTTCTCAATCATATGAATGCCCCCAGCATGACTTGCAGTGGTTGGTGACATGTTCTGAGCATGACTTGCAGAGGCTAGTAGAAAATCTCCAACATGACTAGCAGAAGTTGGTGATATAATGCCAGTATGACATGCAATGACTGGACTTGTGCCCCCAGCATGACTTGTAGCGGCTGGTTGTAGGTCTTCAACATGACTCGCAGAGGTTGTCGACCAATCTCTAACATGGCTAGCAGAGGTTGGTGATATAATGCCAATATGACATACAATGACTGGACTTGCGGCAGTGATGAGTTGTCTCATTTGAGACCAAGGTCCAAGGAAATATTGGTTTTGAGAAATTGCAGGCCAGGAAGGATCCTGGTTTACACCATTTCCCTGTCTGGCAGGATAGTATCCTCCTCCATACTGATACATAAAGGGTTGTAAGGGCATCGACATTGAGGAAGTTGCTTGCGAAGAGAAAGCTACATGACAAGGGTTACTCATGTGAGGATATATGTTTCCCCTAGATGAAGGAAATTCGTGAAGGGGGTTGCCCATATGACAAACATAACTCCCCCCGGATGAAACACTAGAGGGAAGATGGAGGTCCGCCATGGGAAAAGTGATCGTAGGAACCGACATGGCAGAAGAAGGATAAGTGGATGGAGTGTAGTAAGTAGAATGATTGCATAGTTGGGCACTTACTTCTCGCATAGTGGATTCATAGGAAGGAAGATTCCAACCTCCTACCGTAAGAGGTGTTTGACGGATATGACTCCCACCAAACGGAGAGGGATAAGAAGGAGGCATCATGCCCCCAGAACCAAAACTTGTATTCGCATAAGGAGGCGAGATAGAGGATGGAAAGTGTGAAGACATATCAGACATACCATGAGAAAAATGATTAGAGACCCAAGGCATTGACCGAGTACCATAATTTTGCATACCATAATGCGAAGCGAAAGGATCCATCCCCATGAAATGAGTGGACATCATAGGGGGGGTAGCATTAAATGAGGGAGCAAAAGGAACTCCACTGTCAATGATAATGGAAACTCAGTAAGAAATCCTATGGTCAACTAATAGTCAAAGAGCATACCAAAAAGTCAAACGGCCAATATGCATGCAAACGAGCTAAAGTGGCTAAGTGGCCTCCCTCGCTAAAGAAGGTATGTCTCGTCCAAGAGGGACTTGAGACTCCCTGCTAAAGTTTGGAGGTAACAAAATCAGTTAGAAGGGCCCTCGTAAGATTAAAAACCAGTCGGTCAGATCTCCCCGGAGAGGTAATGTTCCATAAAGGGTATGGGTTGTCTGACCCCTATCTGACTCAGGATATAAGCAGAATAACCTCTGCAAGTAACCTATGAGATACCTAAGTCAAGCAACTAATAAACCATTGTATAATCAATGCACAGGTGAGCAGTCGTAAGTCTGGATCACCGTATGGGCAGCGTAGAAAAGCCTGAAACCTTGAAAGAACCCCCTCTCATAGAGGTATGGGTACTAGCAAGATCCCCAAATACGAATAAATCCATAGAAATATCTCTGATGCTAGGTGAGTATCTAGGGGTTATCCCTTCAACTAACTTCGCGCGACCTCATGATTAACTCCGGTGTGAGCGGAGCCTCATGATATTACCAATTATACAATGGACTTTTGAACTCTCTGTCTTAGAAACATATGTTGATTTAACTGCCTTGGAGAAGTTTACTCACAAGATCGTATTCCAAGGCACTAAATCCTAGGCTAATTTGTGCACCCTAAAAAATAAAATCATTACTAATCAATTTTAGTTTAAAGCGTAAATTTTATTGGCCGTGGTTACTCAAAAAGGTATGGAAGTGAAACTCATGGTGTTATGACTCTGCAAGAAAATAAATACGAATATAATGCAAAGTCTATATTTAACTTTTAATGAATGATATGCTAATAAGAAAAATGCAGTCTTCGATTTCAACTTTGCAATTCAGAAGTAAAATGCAATCTTTCACTAAATATGCTAAGCTAATGATAAAGAATCCAAGATGGAAATGCCAACCAATCCAAAATGCCTATTTTTTTTGTATTTTCGATATACTAAAAATAAAATGTACAAACTGATGAGCAACCTGATATATAAGTTCTATTGTGTATAAAAACAATAACTCGAGAAGAATACCAAGCAGCTACGCAAACAGCCCAGAGAACAAGGACAAATAAAAAATGGAAAACAAAGAGAAAGACTCCACCCAAAAATTCAACTCCAAACAGGTTTCCTGTCATCCTAGATGATCTCAACAGACACTACAGAGACCTAAGAAGGCTCAACAATCTTCAAATCCCACCCAGCAGTGACTAAACCAAGAAAACAAGAAAGGGGAAGTGCTATATGTGATTGTTCAGGAGAACAAAGTGTATATATGCTTCTTGCAGTGAGACAACAAGCATGTATACATGATTGTCAAGGAAAAAAGGGCGTATATGCTTTAAAACAAGGCCAGGCAAGGGAAAAAAGGCTGAAAACTCAGACTCAGAGTGAAAAGAATCTGTCAAGCAGTGATACGACAAGAAATACAAAGGAAAAAAGAGCAATGTAAGAAGAAAAAGTACTTCAAACCCTTAGAAGGAATATCTCTTCCCCAGTGGAGTCGCCATTTCTGTTACAAGGGAAAAACTCTCTATGGCAAAGGGTAAACCACAACAGACCGGAATGACTGTAGAAATCAACTTAATTCCAACATATGCTATATAAACTAATGTGCAATATAAGAAAGAGGCCTACCTCGATCCAACGTTTGATGATGTTCCACCGTTGAGCACTTTGACCCAAAGCTTTATACCTACAAGAAGTTCTCAACAAACAAGCAAAGCAAGTACATAGTGATGATATAAAAGAGGTTAGCACATTAGATAGCATAATCCATTAATAAACATTACAAACACGCCCATGGATAATAATCATATATTTGCAAGATACCAATACGATGGGAAAGGAGTATTTCTATTAATAATTGATCAACAGAAGTGACAACATTATAGACTTCCATGTCGGCACGGTTCGAAACCAAGAAACCGAGTTCCTTCCAATTGGGTCTCCACCACTTCAATCCTCCACCAAAGGAAAGCTCATAGGAAAGAGGAAATGAGGTCCTCTCAACAATAGGGAAAGAGCTTGGGGGCTAAACATTGTGTTCAGACTTGAGGGACAAAGGGATGCAGACTCAATATGAAGTAATTTCTTCAGAGTAACTTTGCTCTCAAAGTTGAATGCTTTCTCCTTCTTTTCCATAGGTCAAAATTGTGCTCTTATATCCTTCAGGATGCAACTGAAGGGTCGAGTCGGAACGTTTCCAGTATATGGAAGGCCAAGGATCAGAGATCTCCTATCGTGACATGGAAACCTGACCTCATTTTGTATTTTCTGGCACAAATCCCGATATACACGAGATGTAGTGGAGCAGTAAGCGTATACACATCTTGTATAACAGATAGGGAGAGTATATGTGGAAAAATGTATATTTTTTTCTCTGGATTCATCAAAAAGGGATGATAAGTCTGCATAGGGAAATGGAAAAAGGCCCTCTGTGCAAGATAACAATGGTGAGGCAAATCTTGCTATAACAACACTTCCAAATCAACATGATTAAAGATTGTATAGAATGGAAAATGAATCACCATCTTCATAATGTGTCCACAATAATTCTTTGTTAAGTTGTAGTACATGGCATTCAATTAGGCTACTAAAAGGTGTAATGTTATTTCTAAATACATGGTGCTATTCGTTTGGAATTTCTAAATACATTAGTATTAATCTTATTTCTAAATATATGGTGTTATTCGTTTGAAATTCGATACCTTCTCAGATAAAACCATTTCCCCCGCAACAGAAGGCCCAACCAATCCCACCAATGTGACCCCTTCATTCTTTTTTGTCAAGAGATGACATGCACTGATAAAAAGAAAAAAATCCTTCTTGAACAACAAAGTCTCGGGAATCAGTGCAATTCCATGCCTATCATAGGCCTTCCTCTTCAGGAGCTTGAGTTGTTTCTTCAAAATCCCTCCGCCCTTTATGTTACTCGAATGAGCTGAAACCTTCAATGAAGATTCCATTGCCATTATAAATTATCTTCGATAAAACACATACAAATATTATATACACTAAATGATATATGTTGCAGAGGTAGAGAATTGAAGTGTAAAATACCCACTAATGTTTTTTGGATTTTTTTAATAGTTTAACGATGTAGGCAATTTGTCAAATAGTTTTAATACACACATGATAACAACAATTTGTGTGTGATTCTAAATTATGCTATGTTTTACCACAAACACACCAATATAGAGACTCCAAATACTTATTTCATTAAATATTTAAAAGAGTTGAAGTACATTGAAAACCTAGCAATAAATGCAACAATAAAAAAAGGAAAAACTTGATATTTGGATTTTTGTTGAAGATTGTAGTCCTGTAGGTGAAGAAAGAAACCCAACAAAGTAAGTATAACAACCAAATCTTAATAAACAAGCTTGTAAGTAACAACTTATGGTTTCTTCCCCCCCAACAACAATACAAATCAATCCCAACAACATTAACAACAATCACAGGTGAGTGTAACCTCCTCCACAAAGAACTCAGTCTATTCCTTGGTAAACACATCCTTTTCTACATGAATTCAGCCCCCTTTTAACAAATAATGCAGTCACCACATAGTTCAACCTACCAGTAAAGAAACTCGACCACAACAAGTTAAAATTCAGCCTCAACAAGACTGAGATCAACACAACAAGTGGAATCAACCACCTAAAGCCATAAATTGACCCTTCCATAGTCAAAAAATGGCCCAGCCAAGTGATAAGTGATTCCTCTGCAAAAATACAACCCATCTCTAAGGAAAACTTGGCCTTTAGATGGTTAACTTGACCCTATCTAAAAAAAAATGCAAACACCAACTCAAAATTTCCCTACTCAATCAAAATCGACCCCAACAAATAAAACCCAAATACCAAATAGTGAATATCTCAACCACAATGAAGCGTTGTGAAAATATATTAGTGATCTTCTCTTTATGACCATCTAGGGTGGATGGTCTCACCACGAAACCAATCTCTTTCTCTAGGTTTTTTCATCCCAAGAGCCAAAGCCACAAGATCTCTCTCAATTTTGTTTTTATAAGATAGCAATGCATAATGATAGAGGGTTCCCTCATTCTCCTTGTGTTTCCTTGTTGACCCTTTTCTAACCCTTTTACCCTTTTAATAAGTAAAGTGACTTTATTAACTCAATAGTCACTTAAAAAACCTTTTTTCATAATTACTTAATGTCACCTTTTAAAAATATTAATTTCTCACTCCGATGACATTAAATAATTAATTGATTCCATTTTCTCCACTGACTATAGAGGAGAATCACTTAGGCTATTACATCGATCTCCTGAAGAGATTATTTGGAAATAGACATTACATTCCTCCCTTCCCAAGATTTCTTGTCCTTAAGCAACTGCAAGTTAGGATGCTGCAATATTTGGTCGCCTTCCCATGTGGCATCCTCTACTAGAAAATCTCTCCACCTAATGAGGTACTCTCGAATCAACTTGTTTCACAATGTCCTCTCTTGGACCTCCAATACCTCCTCAAGAACCAACACCAACTACCCCTCCTCATCCAATGGAGGTAACTCTGTTGAAGAAGTGACATGTTGTCCCAATTCCTTCTTGGGGAATGAAACATGAAACACGTTGTGGATCTTACTTCCCTCGGGAAAGTCAAGATCATAACCTACCTCTCCAACTCTCTATATCACCCTGTAGGGGCCATAAAAGTGGGGTTCAATATTTTTGGCACCACTTTTATTCAGTGAATACTTTATATATGGTTGTAGTCTCAAAAATACCAAGTCCCCCACCTCAAAAATCCGCTCGATTATGTGCCTATTTGCATGAATTTTCTTCTAGTTTTGTGCCACCTGTAAATTGTCCTTGAGATCCTTGAGCATGTCTTGACTCTCATGGATCTAATCCTTGGCTTTGGGAGCCTTGCTATTCTCGAACGCCAAATAAACAAATGAATGATCATGCAATATCCATATAATTCTTGGAATGGATTCATACCAATGGACATATGATAAGTGATATTATAACAATGTTCCCCCAAATGCCCCATGTCTTCTGCTACTCGAACACATAGTTATGTAAATACCCCTCAAGCCACTTGTTCACGATATCTATCTGACCATCTATCAGGGGGTGGTAACTAGTGCTAGGAGCTAACTCTGTGCCAACCAACCTTAACAACTCCTACCAAAATTCACTAAAGAACACGTTGTCTCCATCACCGATAATGTATTTTGGCAACCCATGGAGTCTGAATACCTCTCTCAAGAACAAATATGCTACATGTGCTTCCTTGTATTCCGAGGATATGGAAAATAAATATGAAAACTTGGTCAACTAATCAACCACCACATACATGCAATCTCTACCCTGTACTTTAGGTAAACCTGTGATGAAGTCCATGGACATGCTTTCCCACTTCCACTCTAGAGTGGGTAATGGATGTAACAATCCTGTAGGATGAGTCTTCTATGAATTGTTCCGATGAAAACTCATACACTCCCTCACATATCTCAATACATCATCTTTGAGGCCCTTCAAAGAGAACCTCTCCCTAATATTCCTGTAAGTTTTAAATTACCCAAGATGCCCTACCAAGGGTGTGTCATGCATAGCCCTCATAATTTTCTTCTTCAATGTAGACTTCAGGACTAAGTGTATGCAGTCCTTTTAGTAGATGATGTCATCCACCATTTTGTACCTGTCATCCTGTATGTTGTGATCCATCAACTCACAAGAAAATTTGTTCTTGGAATACTCTACCAAGAGATGATATTTCCAGTCAATTGAAATCTCTGCAAGTGAACATATCTCTAGCTTCCTAGAGAGAGCATAAAAAACCACATTTTTATTCCCTTTCACATACTCAATTTCGAAGTCATATGTTTTCAATTTGTTGACCCAATTCTATTTCCTCTCATTTAAGTCATTTTCCCCCATAAAGTGTCTCAAACTACTGTGGTCAGTCTTAACAACAAACTTGTCACCTACCAAGTATTGTTTGAATTTCATCAAGGCATTCATGATGACAATAATTTCCTTGTCATATATGAAGTAGGGTGTTGGCTCTTGACCAAGTTTTGGAGATCCTTGGTCATGTTTGACCTATTTTGGGACTTTGACAGGCTGGTCAAAGGTGGAGCGCAAGTCGAAGCGAATATCGTGGGATCTCGTCCCATTTTTAGGGAATCTTTGGGATTAGGCTTTATGTAACGGGTATGGGTATGTCAGCCCATGGGTTTACCCATGTTTAGGCCCTTTTGTAATGTATAAATAGAAATATAGGAGATGTAAGTAAGGGGTGTAATGCTAGGTGCTAAGTATTGTGCTAAGTGCAAATAATTGTAAGAGGCTCTGTGCTTAGTGTATGTTGAGGTTGTAAAGCTAAGTGTGGGTCATCTGTAGTGATTTGTGCATAGACTGTGTAAGGAGGCTTGGTGTTGTGATCTATCTCAGGGAAGGAGGATCTGGAGAGGTGCGCACAGATATCCTTTCCTCTGCAGAGTAGGATTTTGATGCTCTGTACCTGTAAGAAGCTTGACAGAAGATAATAAAGAAGAAAAGAGTTGGTGGACGTAGCCCCACACTAGGGTGAACCACGTATATCCTATGTTATGGTTTCTTTGTGCATTCTGGTTATTGTCTTGTGTATATAATTTAAGATTAAGTGCAGTAATGAATGTTTATATGAATCTAGTATGATAGCTTAGTGCTTAAGTGATGTGAATAAATGCTAGATCTGATCTTTTTCCATGTGCTAAGTGCTTATATGTGTTAGATCTGGTTGAATACTACGTTGTTCTGTAATTAGGGTTTGGATCTATGATGTGGATAAGGGTTAGATACTAATGAATGTTAACTACTAAGTGCTTTTTTAGAGTGGTGTAATCACAGATCTGTGTCCCATCTAGGTTGCAGACATTTGAGTCCTGCAACCACCCCTGCCTCTACCTCGGGTGAGACATCATCTACTTCGCAGGTGTTGCCGAAAGGGATGGTAGTTATGGTTTTGTTGGTGCATTGTTGAAGCATTGAACCTTGGGTCTGCCCCTGTGCTAACATAGAGTCTCTCTGAATCTATAATTTTCCTACTCTATTATTCTATCGGATGTCTATGATGCATCAGAATTGCTCATATCCCCTCATCTCATGCATCACACTCAAGCAAAAAGGGCTGAGTGAAATCAGGAAGCGATGAAAATGGGCACGTGATCATCACTTCCTTCATCCTATCAAATGCCTTTTGGGCCTCCTCTATTCACCTAAATTCCCCCTTCTTCATGAGATCAATGTGTGGTGTAGAAAACTGTGAGAATCCCTTCACAAATCACATGTACTAGTTGTGTATTCCAAATAATCCATGCAAGTGTGTAAGGTTATTGGGTGGTGGCCAATTCAATACGGCTTGGATCTTCTCCCTATGCACCTGTACTCCCTGAGCATTGACGACATGACCCAAGTATAGGATCTTTAGATAATGTCAAACTCACACTTTGACTCCTTGGCATACAATGATTGTTCCTCCATGATGCTCAGAATATCATCCAGATGCTCCAAGTGTTCCTCCCATGTCCTCTTATATATTAGAATATCATCAAAGAATACCAACAATAACTTCCTCAGCTACTTGTTGAAGATGTGGTTCATGCGGGACTGAAAGGTGGCTAGTGTGTTGGTCAACACAAATGGCATGACTAAAAACACATAATTCCCATAATGGCATCTAAATTTTTTTGGGGGGATATCCTTTTCTCTGACTCAGATCTGATTATACCCCGATCGAAGATCAATATTCAAAAAATACACTTCACCATGCAACTCATCTAGAAGCTCATCAATCTTGGGGATAGGGTACATGTTCTTGATCATTTTCTTATTCAAGGCTCTATAGTCAAGGAAAATCCGCATTGTTCCATCCTTCTTCTTCACCAACACTATAGAAGAAGCGATTGGACTAGAGTTAGACCTGATGTGTCCCATATCCAGCAGTTCCTTGATATCCTTCTCAATTTCATCCTTGAATTTATTAGGATGTTTGTAAGGAGTCCTGATGACCGATTTCTCTCCCTCATCCAACTCAATGGTGTGCTCAAATCCTTTTTTCAGGTGGTATCCCTAGAGGTATTCGTCCAAAAACCTTGTCATGCTTACTCAACAATGCCTGAATATCTACATGATGATGTTGTTGGCCCTCTGCATTTTCCTGAGATGTAATCAAGCACTTGGTTGCACATGCTACATCTCCATGTCTGAAAATGGCCTCCGTACTTTTGTTTGACACAATCTTAGGGCCACCATTTGAAATGCCCCTTAGAACAACCTTCTTGTCATTTTTTGTATTGAACTTCATCTCCATTACTTAGTATTTCATTGTAATTTACACAACTATAATGGTGTCATCCAGATCAACCAAATAAAAAATCATCGGTCAAGGTATAGTTTCCCAATGTCAAATCCAACCTAGGAATCTTATATGTGCATGTCATAGTAAATCCATCAACCACTACCACACTAAACCCCTTGAAGTCCTCTTTATCCAAGCATATCCTGGCCACCAATGTTGTGTCAATGAAGTTGTGGGTTGCCCCACCATCAATCAAAGTGGTGACTCTTTGTCCTCGTATCACTCCTATGACTCTGAAAGTGTAATATCTAGGGGTGCCTAATAGAGTGGTGATAGTCACACCCATAGCCTTGACATGAGGCTTCTTATCACTCAAGCCTCCCTGCTCATTGCATTGTTCTTGTGTAACTTCCTCCTCTCTCTTCCTCATCATTGTCTGTGTGCACCTCTATATAGTTTACCTTGCCCTTACCCATGCAACTGTGTCCGAGCTCCCAAGGTTCTTTGCAACTAAAGAAAACTTTCTTTATTTTCAACTAATTATGAATCACCTCATCCAACTTCTCATTTACGTTCCACTCTTTCTGAAAAGGTTTATTATATTTGTTTTTCTAGTGAACGAATGACTTTGAGAAATTTTTTGTCTTCAGGGTTGCATCCTCCATGTCTTGTGTCCTAATAACATGACATCCCATTGAGTTTCATATTTGAAGGCTTCAATCCAACCATGAAGTGGCTCATATAAACCTTTAGTGAACAACATAGCTAACCTCTACTCAGATATATGCATCGCTATGATTGCAAGCCTCTAGATCTATGTAATATAGGCATCTGATGTGCCAACTCTCTGAAGTGCAATTCTAGATCCTTTTTGTCAAATATCTCCATCAACTTCTGTGTGACGTGTATATATAATGCTAGCATGTCCCGTAGTGACCAATCCATGGTACCACCACTCATGGGCCTCTCCATCTAAGTGCAAGGTAGCGAGTTTAATCGCTTATTCCTCCTCCATAGGGTTGAGTTGGAAGTAGGTGTCTAACTTTTTAACCCATTCTCTAGATGTGCACTTTTTTGAACCATAAAAGGAAGGAATCATGAGCTTCCCAACCTTGCTCATGATATCAATGTTTTGCTCAACCCTATTGACATCCCTTGGTTTGTTCTTGTATTTGATAGTACAGTAGTCCTGTAATGACATGGTTTCCTGGAACTCATCACCAAAAGCCCAATACTCCCTCTAATAATCATCAAAGGTCCCACCCTATCCTTATTTCCGGTGATTTCATGTTTATTGATCCCCCAAGAACTGAGGCATAAGAGGTCTAAGAATTATTCTACCGGTGGTCCTAGTTCCAACTTGTGCATGAATATTATCAATGTTTCCTTCTGCATGATTCCCATTAGACCCCCCATGGTTTTGGTTCCCATTGTGCCCATTGGAATCCCCTACACCATTGTTACCCCTGTGGTTTTGATTTTCTTGAGTGTTGGAAATTAACTGTCACATAAGTTGTACCAATTATTGCTACCCCCTGACCAAATCATTTAGGATATGCATGGCACTATCCTCCGGTGTCTCATTTATATTACCCATGTCTTCCTCTTCCTCTACTTCTGGTTGATATTCTTCTTGTGAGTGAAATATGTTTTATGCTCCTATATACCTTATTCTCCAATAAGTAATGTGTGTTTCATCCTATGGAAACATCAAAGCACCATGAATGCTCATGCTAGCAGGAAAACCATCTCTTATACCACTGTAAAACTCCCACTGATATTTTTTGGATTTTTTTCTTAGTTTAACGGTGTAGGAAATTCATTAAACAATTTGCATACACACATACTACCAATATTTTCTATGTGATTTTAAAATTTGTTGTTCTTTACCATAAACACACCAATATAGAGACTCCAAATACTTATTGCATTAAATATTTAAAAGAGTTGAAGTACATTGAAAACCCATAAATAAATGCAGTAATAACAAATGAGGAACCCGATATTTGGATTTCTATTGAATATGATAGTCTTGTAGGTGAATAAATCAACCCAACAAAGTAAGTATGGCAGCCAAATCTTAATAAACAAGACTATAGATAACAAACTCTAGTTTCTACCCTCCAACAACAATACAAATCGACCCCAACAACATTAAAAATAGTCACATGTGAGTGTAAACTTCTCCACAAATAACTCGGTCTATTCCTTGATAAAATCATCTTCTACTACAGGAATTTGGCCCCTTTTTTCACAAATAATGAAACCACCACACAGTTCATCCTAACAATAAAGAAACTCAACCCCAACAAGTTAAAACTCAGCCTCAAGAAGACTGAAATCAACACAACAAGTGCTCTCAGCCACCTACAGCCAAACATCGGCCCTTCAACAATCAGAAAATGATCCAACCAAGATATAAATGTTGTATATGAAAATATACGACCCAGCTCTGAGTAAAACTCGACTTCTAGATGGGTAACTCGACCCCCAACTCAAGAAAATCACATCCACCAACTCAAAATCTCCCTCCTTAATCAAAATTGACCCCAACCACAATGAAGCACCATGAAAATATCTGAGTGATGTTCTCTCTATGACCAACTAGGGTGGATGGTCTCACCACCGAAACCAATCTCTTTCTCTAGGGTTTTTCGTCCCAAAATCCAAAGCCACAAGAGCTCTCCCAATTTCGTTTTTAGAAAATAACAACGCATAATGAGAGAGGGTGCCCTCATTCTCCTTTTGTTTCCTTGTTGACCCTTTTCTAACCCTTTTATGAACCTTTTACCCTTTTAATAAAGTAAAGTGACTTTATTAATTTAATAGTCACTTAAAACACATTTTTCCCAATTACTCAATTTCACCTTTTAAAAATATTACTTTCCCACTCCGATGAAATTAAATAATTAATTAATTCCCTTTTCTCCATTGACTATAGCCTACGAGAATCAATTAGGCTATTACGTCGTTCTCCTGAAGTGATTATTTGGAAAGGGACATTACATGAAGAGCGTTCAATACGATAGATTGTAATGTGCAAGGGGGGATGAAATTAAAAAACCATCTGTAAAATGGAACCACATGTTTCCTACTCGGGTTTTTTGTTTGCCATGGGAGGAAGAACAATAGAATCCATGGGAGAAGCAAAACTTTCCTACAAAAATTTTGTCGTTCACAATGGGATAAGCACAACTTTCCTACCAGGTTTCGTTGTTCGCCATGGGAGGAGCACGGTAGGGAGACGAAAAATGAGGCTAATTTAATTTCGTAATGTTTGTATTCCCCCAAATTCCTAGTGTGTGCCCACCCCATAATATCTACATTGGTGTCTTAGATTAAAAAACCTCTCCACCCTTAATTATCCATCAATATATTGCTTTAGGATTCCTTAATTATTCATCAATGTATTGCTTTAGGATTTTGCCTTTTTTAATACCCTTTATGAATGGACATGTTCTTATTTTGTCCATTTAGGGAAGCCTATGTGTCTTCAATAATTCCACCTAAACATAAATTATAAGAAGGAAAACACTAATTGAGTTGCACATTGCTTCAATTGACATTTTATTGTGGCATCAAACCTTATTCCAAAATTCTTGTGGACATGAGATTTCATAGTGGCCTCAATGGTATAACCGCGGTCCTAATTTTGTTTCTACATATCAAACATTGGTCGTAAGTAAACAAGTTTTAGACATTTCCCTCCATAATGGACTTGGGCCATCTTTTTGTTCCTCCATGGTGGACACTTATGACATCTAGATCATCTTTGTGTTCCTTCATGAGAGCATGAGAAGAGGCACTTTTGAATTAAATATTTAACCCTTCCTTGGCTTACACTCTATATCTAATGTGGAGATAGTTCAACCTTAGTCACCTTAAAGGTGTCAAAACACTTCCCGGCTACAAAGCTCTACCATCATTACATTGAATCAGATCATGGACATCAAGTTGAAGAGCACATACCAATAGAATTTACAACTTCTTTTGGGTTGTCAAACCAGGATGACTTCTTCATTAGAGCAAGTGGCTCAATTGGAACCAAATCCTATAGAAGTTCCCCCATATCAGAATTATTGATGAACCATGTATAAGAAAAAGCTTCCTACATAATTGGCAGATCGAGTGCCTAGTGACCCATGTATTCTAATGGATCGTGATTTTTTCATATGGACTTCAAAAAATAAGATATTTATATTTTGTAGGTGAAAGATGAACATTGAAGAAGAAGACTGTAGAAGAAAGAAGATGAAGAAAAAGAGCATAGTTGAAAAATATTGAAGACAAAGACAGTAGAAGATGAAGATGAATATTGGATGAGTTCAAAAGATCAGTTGCAGAGACAAAGGATGATGATTGAATATTGAGATCACAAGTATTCATTAAAAGAGAGAATGAAGGATTAACTCCTAATTGTGAATCATGACTGATGTCTAAATTATATGATTGCTTTGTAATGATGTAGATTACACAAAAAAATCTATATTTGGTAGATACATTGCATACTCTAATCTCTTTTGCAGTTTAAATTTATTCCAAGGTACTAGAGTTGGTAGACATAGTCAACCTCGTTTTTTAATTTATTGTAGAGTGTGTTAGCGACATTTCCTTTAAGGGGGGATAAAAATGCAAAGGAATGGCCTTTCTACC
>ML779361.1:466357-476499 GCA_009831015.1 Picea engelmannii
GCGGAGAGGCTCCAAAATCCAATGTGCGTCGTTGATCCGGGCGCTCTGATCCCTACCATCCAGATTTGCTTGCCGCTCAACCACAGGCGCATTTTGCATCCCGGACTTAGGGTAAGTGGGTTTTCACCCATTCCTTTGCATTTTTACCCCCCCTTACAAGAAATGTCGCTAACAGAGTGCTTTATCCATTGACAACTTAGTTATTTAGGTAAACCACCAACTCTATCTCTTTCTCAAGTTGGAATTTGATTGTAAAATTGTTGGTGAATGGGTATTTTGATTTCTAAAGTTTTTATGTGTTCTTACTGATATAATAAATATTGATAATTTTTTTGTATTTTTAATCATTCATTTTTATGAAATAAGACTGTATATGCTTTTAATTATCCTTTTTAAAATATGGAAAATTTATATCTATATATTTTATATACAGAAATATATTTATATATGTAAATAAGTATATGTATGAAATAAGAATGTATATCCTTTTAATTATCCTTTTTAAAATATGGAAAATTTGCATATATATTTTATATAGAGAAATATATTTATATATGTAAATAAGTATATGTATGAAGTGAAGATATATATATATGTGTGTGTGTGTGTGTATTTTTAATCATTATAAATATTATAAAATAAAATTATATATAATATATGTGTATTTTTATAAAAATAAAAAAATATTATTATTTAAAATTTTAAAATCAATAATAATAATAATTAGAATGTGTTTATACAGTTATTTATTTATTTGTCAATTTCATTTAGTTCAAGTGCTTAGGAGGAATGATTGTTATCCTCTCCACCTGGGTTCAATTCCCAAACAAGAGACAACACAAATTTAAGAGATTAAATTTTGAAAACTCTATCGTGGGAGTGTGTGGGCAATGTTCTCATGTCAACCTTTCCCAAACACACTTGATAAAGCTTATGACACTTATTCTTTCTACTTATTTTGGTTTGTATGCCCCACCTTGAATGGCTTTGAGAAGCGAGTTGCAACTCACCATAAAATGAAAACTAAGACTCAAATTGATGAACCATCAATTATGTTGGACTAGCGATATTAAATTACCACTAGGGGCACCCCTCTTCTATGTGTCCCATAGCCAAGAGATTTTTTATTTGATGATTCCTAAAAGTAGAGTTTTTCTCAAGAAGTGTCGAATTTTGAAAACTCTTCCTCGAGAGCGTGTGCATAGCATGTTCATGGTGTACATGATGGGCCAAAGAATAACAAGAACAATGTTGTACTCCTTCACTTACAACTTTAAATGTCAACCTGTGGTTTGTACAAACTTGAGAAGTAATGTGCACTATATGTGCAAACTTCATACATTCTCATCTAAGAAGGGTAAACATGTTCATCCTAGGATGACAAGGGTTAATTCAACAAGGGAAAATGTCTAATAATCAATTCAATACTACGGAAAGGAAAATTATAATTCAACTAAAAATAAAGATGCAAATTAACTGAAAAAGAAGACTGCAAGGCATAATTGAAAAGATCATGTAACCATGTGACTAATCTTGTCTTATCCACAACAAGGAAAGCTAGGATGCAAGGATAAAAATATAAGTGATCATATTTAGGTTTTTTAGGTTGTTGATCCAAAGAAAAAAAGTAAAATTTCTTGAAAGATAAGCATTTATCTAAGCTATTCTAATGAAAAAAAAATTCCTAGCATAAATTATCATATTGCAAAAACTGAATTAAAACATGGAAAAACAAACTAATCCCTTTTGAAATATCCTACTATAAGGCTGAATCCATCCATGGTTAACATAATATCTCCCTCGGTGATGGAAAAATATCCTAAAAATACATATATTAATCATGGTCAAAGAAAGGTTTATGAGGTATAAGTACAGACAAAATGTCCCGAAAGTGGACCTCATGAGACTACAATGCAGAGGCCTATCATCAACCTCCAGTTTAGAGTTTTCCACACCCTTATCAAACAAAAATAGTTAATGCAATGCTACTGCATCCTCTCTTGTTAAACTATTGAACGAGAGAGGATGCATTTTTCTTCATTCAATGTCATTGGTGGTGAAGGTTGTAACAAAAGAGATTAAAAGTAATTGTGATGATTTTAATCCATCCACTCTTACATCCATGTTTATGAAAAACAAAAATCCTTCAGTGTTTAAATGGATCCTTAATTAAAACACCCACTAAGGAGCTACAATTGTTATACAACCAACATCCTTTTGCAATGTTGACAAAGCTATAATTATCATATAACCAACATCCTTTCATAATGTTTCCAAAGTTGTATGAGAGATTAAGTCATCCAAGTCTCATAATTCTGAAAACCTCATAGTGATCATGAAGTCCAATGCTAGCTGGGGAGGAGTTAGTTTAGTTAAAAGAAATTATTCCTTTTGAGGTAAAACCTTTAGAAGATGGCTTTATAAATTCGGGGTCCTTTCTTAAGCCAAATTTCTACTCTTTTAATGATTGGATGTGACTTCTTAAAAAAGTGGAAAAAATAATTTCAAACTAGTGCCATAGATGGGTAACTTTGGGAGGACATTTTGTTCTTGTAAAATCAGTTTTGGAAAACATTCTTGTCTTTTGGCCATCTTTGGTAAAGATTCCTAAAGGTATTTTAGAAAGGATTAGAAGGAGGATGTTCATCTTTTTGTGGTTTGGTAAAAAAGATAAAGAAAGCATTCATTTGGTAAAATGGAATAAGATTTATAAGCCTAAAAAGAAAGGAGGTTGGGGATTTAAAAACATCTTTTGTTTTGGCATAGCACTGGCAGCAAAGAGTTTGTGGAGGAGTCTAATGATTCTAGGTATTTGGCATGAAGTGATTCATATAAAATACTTGAAAAGGAAATATATAGTGGAATGGTTTATAGAAGGGAGAAAGAACTTAACATGCATTTCAAATTGTTGGAGGGTTTTTACTTCCTCTTTCCATATTATCACATATTGGATTGTTTGTAAGCGTGGAAATGGTTGGGATATCTGTATCGGATTTGATCCTTTGGTAGGGTCTCAATCTTACTTTAAATTTTCCAATAATTTAGTATCTACACTCCATTCAAAAGGCTTGAAGTTTATGGCACAAGTTCCTTCTATGGATACAAGAAATTTGAATGTTTTTAATTGGAAAAATGTGGAGATGCTTGATCTTTCTAGAGAGAAAAAAGATGAATGGGAGACTTATGTGAGGGGACTTAAGAATTCTATTTTTATGCTATCTGATGAAAATGATTTAATTGTTTGGTCTTGGGATGGAAAAGGAGGGAAAGTTTCTACAAAACAAGACTATGAGGTACAATTTATAGATGATTATGATGATATTTCAGAGGATTCGTTGATTGATTTATGGAAGTGGAAAATTCCCTTTCAAATCAAATTATTTTGCTCGTTGTTGATTGAAAACAGAGTTCTAACTGGGACAATTTGGAAAAAAGAGGTTTTATTGGCCCAAGTAGATATGTGCTTTATGGCGAGGAGGAGGAAACAATTAATCATCTGATGGTACATTGTTCTTTTTATAAAGAAGTTTGTAAGTATATTTCAAATGTTTTTCAGTTAAAAAAGAGTGGGGTATTGGTCAACTCCCTAATTGTTTTCAGTGTTGGATTAAGGAGATGGGAAATTCGAAGGAAATTCCATGTTTCAACTGTTGGGAAGTTTGGAGACATAGAAATTTGATTATATTTGAAGGTTATGATTTGTCTCTTTCTAGGGTGTGTAACTGAGTTATGCAAGGTTTGGGTGAGATAGAAAAAGATCATTCTATCCAGTCTCAAAGAATAGCTTGTCCTCCCTTATTGGAGGGTAATATTGCAGTTGGTTTTTTTTATGGTGCTTCTCAAAATGGGGGTGTTAGCTGTGGTGCAGGTGTTGTTCTAAAATGCCTAGTTTTGAGTGTTTTCAGTATTAAAATGAATTGTTGGCATGGGACCAATACAAGGGGAGAGATATTTTCCTTATGGTGTATTTTGTTATTTGCTCACTACAAACAGGTTTCTTGTTTACAGTTGGTTGGAGATTCAAAAGTTATAGTTGACTGGTTTTCTTTTAAAAATAATTTGTAGGTGATCAATTTACAACCTTGGATGTCAAGAATTCATCAGTTGTACTAAAATTTTAATACGAAAGTTGATCATCTTTCTAAGTAGGCTCTAAATTTGGAAGAAGGTTTCTTATTTTATGAAAAAGGGGAGAGTGCTCATGTAGAGATTTTTGAATGTTTGACTATGGTTTAAACCTAGGTATTTATGTTTTTGGCTTGAAAACTTGTCTTGTGTAAGGATATGTTCAAGATGGAGTAGTTTTGTGAAGATTTTATGGTAGTACTTTTGTTTTTTTGGGTGGTTAAATTTAGATTTTCGATAGAAGATGTTGTTTTCCCTTTGGACTGGTATTGTAAAGTTTTCAGTATATTTCTAATATCAAATATTTTTTCAATTTGAAAAAGAGAAGTTCAATGCTAGCTATAAACTAATCATAAATGGTTAATGAAACTAGTTTTGAGAGAGGAATTTTTCCAACCGCTATGAATTGACCATAAATGGTTAATGAAACTAGTTGTGAGAGAGGATTTTTTCCAAGACGTTGAAAGTTTTCAAAAAACTAACTAAAACATTACTTATTTTGTTAAATATTTTTTACTTATTTACTTTAGTCAAAGTGATTAAACACAGTCTCACGTTGGTTTTTTTGGAATAAAATGTTTCCTTGTTCAAACTATTAAACAACTATTATGTTCAAATTATTATATTTCTTTTTTTGTAAGTGAGTTTAAGAGCATGTATTACTAAAGGAGGGTTATGATACAAAAAAGGGGGACTCCTTGGTCTGCCAAAAACGAAACCAGACCAGAGGTTCCCGAGTTGTGTTTTTTGAAATAAACAAGGGGTATGACTGGACTACCACCATGGGAAACCAACCCAGTCCTACCATATCCAGTTTTTGAAAAGATAAGCACAACAGACATGAAAAAAATAACAGAAGTTGAGACTGACCCAACTGACTTGACAATAGACTAACCAGACACTAGTTCAGGATAATGATATGTTTCTTTCCTTCATTTTCCTGGCCCGTGTTCTCCTTCTTTTGGGAGACTTTGTGAATCTGATATATGTTGATGCTCCGTTCCCGTCGGCTGGCGTGATGTCCATGTGATGGACGTAGCACAGGTAGAGGTGAAATTGAGCAGCCAACCGCTCCATCTTGAATTTATGGTCCTTCTTGACCTCAGTTAGTAGTTTGGTAATGGTTTCCAGACTACTAAGGCAACTCAAGATTTCGTTTAGCAGTTTTGTGTGTTCGTTGTTGTTCTCGAATCTGGCATCCTCCTTTTCTGAGCTCACTTCACCAATCATCATCTTTGTTTGCCATGCCATCTCCATCGTTTTGTGGTAGATTTTTTCCCTAGGCTGCGTGGCTCCTGGGTCAGTTACCCAGTCTGGTTCCTGAGTCAGAGCATCCCATGTTTTTCCCTTGCGTTTTTCTCTGATTTCATTTTCCCATCGTTTGATGGTCGCCTTTTCTTTCGATGAACCAGAGTATGAAAGGTGCCCTCCGCATATTTTCCCGCCTGCTCCATCCTTGAAACCCGTCCAGAATTGTTCGAAGTTCCCTTCCCCAAGGGGTTTCATTTGTCGTGCGTTCACTTCATTCACACCATCCCGTCTGGATTATGGCATCTCCTTTGTTGGATTCTCAACCTATTCTTTTCTACATAGGGATTCCTCCTTTCCCTTCCCTTGTTTCTATTGTAGCCCCTGCATTTGCACTCTTCTGTTTGCATCTATTTTTGTTGTTTCTTCTCTTATTGAAATTTCCCAGCTGCGGGCTTGTCCTTCCAATCATGGTATACCCGTAGAGGTGAACCTTCCCATGCTTTTTCATTGTCAAGGTACATATGATCATGATGACTCGGTCGTTATCCCTGTACGGGACCTTTCCCATACTCTCTTGATATCCTGTTGTACAAATCCCTTTACCTAGTCTTTGGCGTGGTGGATCGATACTGGTCCATGTCAATCCCTCTTTCCTTACATCATTTGTTGCTTGTTGTTTGTCGTCGATACTTTCCCACGATCTTTCCCCGCAAATCTTACTGTTGACATGCCCTTGTTGTTGTACCCTCGCATGTTGTATAATCTGATCCTGCATTGTAATTGGTGGCCGAGTGTTTGGTAGCCATATCTTGCCTGGGTCCTTCGTGCCTTCCGTCGGGCCTTTCGTTTCCCTCCTCGATGTGACCTTCCTTGCTTAAGTTGTTGTCACAATCTTTTGTTGCTAGTTGGATGCATTCTATTCTGAATTGTCCCTTTGGGATGTTGATCTAGGTAGTGTCTAGTTTCTATCCTTCCTTGCTAACCCCCTCGTTGGTGATTCTGTCCATCAGGCCATTCGCTGACCTGCGAGCCAATTTCAACTCCATAGTGTTCATCGTTTGCAGATGCTCCTAGATTTTTTGTAGGGAGTGTGCCAAGCGCTAGTTTCTCTGAACCTTCCCCACTCTGGTGCCATATTGGAGTCTCTTCACCGTGTTGATGACCAGGGTGGAGTCACCTTCCACGATAAAGTTGTTCATCCTTTCACGGCTTAGAATTTCGAGACCGAGCTCCAAGGATCCAAATTACCCTGCATTGTTGGTTGAGTTTCCCATAGTCCCAACATACAGCTGGATTATGTTACCACCACTATCCTTGATCACTCCTCCCATCCCTATCATTCATGGGTTTCCTTTTTCCACCTTGTCAAAATTTAACTTAAGGAACCTTGCTGGAGGTGGTGTTCAGTTGCGCTCTCTTATTTGGAGTTGCGGTGGACGCCCTACCTGTGAGTTGTGGCACCCGTATTTTAGGTGAAAATCTTCCAGGATGCAGGATTCCTGGCTTGTGAGTTTCACTTTTCCACTCTGGCAGTTGCAACTCTACATCGTTTCTCGTATTTTTGATATTATTGCTTCCGTGAGTTTCCCTTCCAGAAGGCTTTCATTCCTGAAGATGTGTTGGTTCCTTTATGGCCATATTGCCCATATGATCATCCCTGTTATGAGATTCCAACAGAGGTTCACCATTTCATTTTCGTTGTAACTCTCATTCCAGTGATTGATGGTTGCGTTGATGTTACCTTGAGTCTTATTGGACTGGCGAAATATGCCTACCGCCCAATCCCAGATTTTTGTTGTGTATTTACATTCATCGAGGAGGTGATTCGTTGTTTCTTCCTTAGCTTGACAAAGGTGGCATTGTGATGGGCCTATGAAAATCCTTCTCCTTAGGTTTTCTTGGGTTAGAATTCAGTTGTGAAGTACTAGCCATTTGAACATTTTGATTTTTGGCCACTGGGGGCTGCCCCAAATCTTTCCCCAATGTTGTGTCAGATCTTCTTGGTCCTGGTCTGCGATGTGATTTTGAGCTTCTTTTAAGTTGAATTCCCCACCATTTTTCCTACCCCATATTAGTTGGTCCTCTTCTTATGAGACTACAATTTTCCTTTTCCCCAATTCCTCCTCCACTTCTTTCGTTATTGTTGCGATCCGATCTCTATTTTTTGGATTGAGTTTGTTCCAGATCCTCCATCTGTCGCGGTCATTTTCTTGTTTCCAGTAGTGATGGATTTTGATTTTTCCTTGCGCAGTCATTTCATGTTGGATTTCTTTCCTATTTGGATTTTCCATTTTGGGTTCCTGTTGCTACGTGTCCTCCCAAAATCTGGTTGTTTTACCATTCCTCACTTCCTAGAAGCCGTGTTTCTGGATCCAGGTTTTGTTGCGCCAGGCTAGATTCCAGATGGTTGATCCCTCCCTTGTGCCCATAAAATGAATTCGATCATGGTCGTTGATATCCATGGCATACTTGGCCTTCTAGAGGGTTTCCCATGGTGATGATTTTTCTTTGACCCATCTACACTAGATTTTCACCCCATAGGCTTCGTTGGTTACTTGTGGGTCTTGTAACCCCAGGCCTCCTTTGCATTTTGGTTTGCAAACCTTCTCCCAGGCCACCAAGGCCCATTTTTTCTTACTTTCCGCTCCTCACCATAGGAAGTCCCTTTGGATGGCTATTATTTTTTGGAGTATTCCTTTGGGAGCAGGAAACACTGAGATTATATAGGTCAGAATTGCTTACATAAATGCTTTGGTCAGGATAAGTCTCCCACTAGGTTGAGGGATCTGTAAGTCCAGTTTTTCACCCTTTCATGTAGTTTGTTGATCACTCCTTCCCATGTTTCCATTTTTCATTCTCTGTCCGTCAAGGGGATTCCCAAGTATTTCATTGGGAGCATTTTGCGTTCAAACCCCAAAATGTTTGCCAGGTTTCTTTGAATTGTTGGGTTGGTATTGAAGAAATAGATCATGGATTTGGAGTGATTGATCTCCACTCCCGAGTCTTCCCCAAACTCTTCTAAGATTCTTTTATAGGCTTTTGCTTTTTTGACTGTGGGTGTGCCATGGGGTAAAGTTTCATCAACGAACTGTTGGTGCGTGGAGGTGGGGCATTTTTCAAAAGGTTTGATGCTTGTTATTTCTCCTGCTGCAGTTGCGCTTTTTATGCTTATACTGAGTCCTTCCATCATCATAATGAACAGGAAAAGTGATAGCGGGTCTCCTTGTCTGATGCCTCTTGAAGGTCACAAGGGTTTGGCTGGGGCTCCATTGATTAAAAGCGAGTAATTTGTCATTGATACTAGGCTGACAATCCACTTGATCCAGTGTTGCGTGAAGCCAAAAGCTTCCAGAGTCTTGACCATATAGTGCCAGCTAATTTTGTCATAAGCCTTTGCTAGGTCGAGTTGGATTATCATCCCCCCTCTCCTCTGCATTTTCAGTGTGTGTATCAGCCCATGGGCATGGATGATGTTACCCAAAATTTGTCTCCCTTCTACAAAACCCGTCTATTCCTGTGAAATCAGTGTGAGTAGGAGAGGTTTCATTCTATTGGCTATGACTTTGGAGATTATCTTGTAAACCACATTGCATAAAGCTATGGGTCTGTAGCCATCTCAGGTCCTTGCTTCATTTTCTTTGGGGATTAGAGTAATCATGTGGCATTTAGCGCTTTTAGAATGGAGGTCGAACGTCTGGAGTCTTCCACCACCCCATAAACGTCATGTTTGACCACTTCCCAACAGGCTTTGAAGAATTCCACTGTGAAACCATCTAGACCTGGGGCCTTTCAGTTGGGCATCTCCTCGACCACTTGGTCAATCTCCTAAATAGCTTAAATAGCTATTGAGCTTTATAGATTAACTAAATAGCTTAAATTATTTTATCAATATGATCAATCTGTTTTTTCAAAGAATATATAACAATCTTTTTTCCTAATTGTTTGTGTTTTTTTTTAATTATGAGTGATTTTCTGAGTTGTTTATAAATTAATTAATTATTTTAATTTGAACAATAATTTTTTACTCTGATTGATCATTTGTTGATAAAACTGCAATCTGGAGTCGATTAAAAAATTGCGAAACATTTTTAAATTACAGTGACGAAGTTGCAATTGTACGATTATAACCATTTCAACTGCTGAATTTGAACCAAAATCCTAATTAAAACGCAATTTAGTCGATTTTTAACCCACAAAGTGATTTCCTATATTTTAACCATAGGCGTTTTATTATGGTTATACTTGGGGGCTTGGGCACATGAACAAGAAGATTGGACTTTGTAATACTCTCATTCTTCATGTGTCCTTGCTATCTATTATGTGAACAAAAGCTCAATGACAGTAGCGGCGTTTATCATGTATCTTGGTATATTGTAATCGGAGTGAATGGTGGTATGGTATTTTTTATTAATGCAATTTTCAATATATATATTGTCGTCCATGTATAGCTCCACTGACTTGACTTTCACCTGAAGATCCAATGACTTTGTTTAAATTTGATCACTTTTAAAAGACAACCACATACTGGCAGGCAAATTCACATGAAGGTCGAACAACATTGTTTAAATTCAATATTATTCTATCTGTCAACCAGGTTGTCATGTTTCAGCCTGCCCGACTAACTATTACACAAAAGTACTGTACATGTCGTGGAATCTGTGCACAGCCAAAAGCTGTCAAAGCAATTGAAAAGTTTTAATAGAATACATAAGTATTTGTTGATAAACATGGGCATCGTTATAAATATGCACAAGTTTTTGTATATG
>ML779361.1:490722-526280 GCA_009831015.1 Picea engelmannii
ATGGCCTAAAGCCGACATAAATAAAATAACATTACTAATCTAATATGCCCCAATTAAGTGGTAATGAGCCAATATTAGGGCTTAACATCTATTCAGAAGACAAGGACACTACAATCACTACATCCTCGATCCAAGACCATTCTATCCAGCGGAAGTAGATCAACAAGATTCTAGAAGAGACCCCAAGATATTCTTACTACACCTACAAGGGTGCCTCCACACTGTCTAGTCAAGCGAAGTTATAACAAATCCCTTAATTCTCTTCATGTTGCATACTCACCGAAAGAGTCCTCCCACACTCAATCAAATCATGTAGCTATATCGGTTGAACATATCCAACCCCTCCAACAACATGTTCATAACAACCTTCAACAAGCTAAGAAGGACAACGTATTCAACAAGGCAAGCAACTCACAAAGGTTCAGATTCAACAAAATCTTCCCTAGGAACTTGAAGAAATATAGACCATTGCTTCCTAAGGGGGGAATAATGATCCAGGCAGAAATAGGTGGCCAACCACCTATTCCACTGGCTCAAAACAGGGGTTTCCACCTTGGCAGTTTTTCTACATCTTTTTAGGTCCTAGACTTTTGGGGCCGTTTTGAGGCCCTAAACATCATTTTTTAGGCCCGCCACAGTGTGATGGAAAAATGTGTATTCCTCAGATAGACCTTTCCAATGATCTATCGTGCGCCCCAAATGGAGACCGTATGAAAATGTTACGTCCTTGGGAAGTTGACATATCAAGTACCCCCATCAGGGCCTGCAAACCTTTTGGCGTTTCATCTTCCAGGGTTAGGATTTTGGATTTTATTTATGTTAAAAAGGCCTTTAGAGCCTAATTGTGATCATCAAATTCTTGTGAATGAGTGTAGACATCACATATATTCTCAGAGATAAGTTGCCATCATTCTAGCGAGTTCATTCACTCTATATTTTTACATTTTCTATACATTTCTTTCATTAATAAAAATCGTGCATTATTGTATCTCTGTGTTTATTGAAATATCTTTGTAAATTTTGTTCTTATATTTTCGCCTTCATTTCATTCTCAAAATAATCTGAATAAAAAACCCTCTTTATTTTTTTCCAATGTTCCTTCTCTAGTTTTAACATATACCTACTCAAAACTCCCACTGCATCTGCAATGTTCGATATAGTATAGACCATTGCATACATCAAATTTCCAACTGCACTAGCATATAGAACATGGGACATTTCCTCTTCCTCTTCTTATGTATTCAGGCATTGATCTGCATATAACTTTACACCAATAGGAATGAGGACCTTGACAGGTTTACATTCCTGCATATTAAACCTTTGCAATATTGATGCAATGTGTTTTATCTAGTTCAACCAAAGTTTCCCATTTGCCCGATTTCTTTTAATTTCCATTCCCAAAATAAAATTTGCAGCACCAAGATCTTTTATGTCTAATTTAGATGACAATTGATTTTTCACATCCTAGATAATTTCCTTGTTGTTTCCTATCAACAACATATCATCCACATACAATACCAAGTAAATAATATGATCACCTACTAATTTGAAATACACACAATGATCAAATTTGCTTCTTGTGAATCCTAGTCCGAATATATCAGTATCAAAATTTTTATAACAAATCCTTGGTGATTGTTTTAACCCATACATAGAGTTTTTGAGCTTGCATACCAACTCTTTATTTCCCTTCACTGCAAATCCTTATGGCTACTTCATGCAGATTTCTTCTTCCAAATCTCCATGTAGGAATGTTTTCTTCACATCCATATGTTCTACCTGAAAATCAAAAGCAACAACAACATATAAAATAAATCTAATAGAATTCATCTTGGCAATAGGAGAAAAAATTTCACCAAAGTTAATTCTCTCTATCTAAGAATAACCTTTTGCTACTAATCGAGCTTTTTATTTCTCCAGTTTGTCTTTTGCATTCAACTTGTTCTTAAACACCCATTTGCTTCCAATGGGATTTTTTCCAATGGAAACTCCACTAGATCCTAAGCCCTATTATTTTCCAAGGCTGCCATGTGTTCAACCATGGAATTTTTCGAGATTTTTACATCCTTTGAACCCACTAACTCTCTAACAGTTCTAGCATCATCATCAGTAATAAAAAATAAATAAAAATTGAACGGAAATCAAGTGGAATATATCTTTCTGGTTTCCTTCGTTCCCAAATTGATCTCCTCAATACTAGAGTATGAGACTCTTCTTCTTCTTCTTCTTCTTACTCCTGTTCTTTTGTAGAATCTGGTTCATTGTCCTTCAATTCAAACTCTATTTTCACTAGTTCTTCCTCTCTTGGTAGGACTTTCTGTTTGACAATATCTTTGATTTATCTAAATACCACATCTCGGTTATACACTACCTTCTTAGTTTCTAGGTTCCAAATATTATAACCTTCCAGACCATCTTTATAGCCAATAAAGATACACTTTTCAACCTTTTATCCAACTTACTCTTATTTTCCTTTGAAACATATGCATAAGCATCACAACCAAAAACCATGAGATGTGTCAGAGAGGGTTTCTTACTGGTCCATACCTCGTGTGGAGTCATGTCATCCAAAACTAATGAGGGTGATCAAATTACCACGTAACATGCAGTGTCCACTTCCTCTACCCGGAATTCTTGTCCCAACGTGACACCAGTAAGCATGTTATTTTCTATTTCCATCAACATCTTATTCATCCTTTATGCAACTCCATTATGTTGAGTTGTGTATGGATTTGTCTTATTCCTTGATATACCACATTTCTTACAAAATTCGTTGAATTCATTCCCATTGAATTCTCCACCATTATCTGTCCTCGACACCTTAATTTTCTTCTCTATCTAATTTTTCACAAGAGCTTTAAACTCTTTAAATTTGTTAAAGACTTTATATTTCTTCCCGAGGAAATAAATCTAGGTATTCCTAAATAATTCATCTATAAATGAGACATAGTATACAAATTTAATTAGTGATGGAATCGTCACAGGTCCAAACACATCATTGTGCACCAACTATAAAATTTCCCCTTCCCTCATAGCACTAGAAAAGAATATTACTCGATTTTTCTTCCCATACAATCAATGTTCATAGAAATCAAGATCCAAAGAGAAATTCAACATACCTTAAACCATACATTTACCATGTAGTACTCAAAGCCCCTTTTCTCCAATATGCCCTAGTCCTTGATTCCACAACATAGTCTTTTCTCCAGAGATTGCAAGCATTTTTCCTTCTTCAGCTCTAATATTAGAAACAATGGAATTGTTGCACCCGTCACTAACAATGATTCCTAGTAGATTATACATATTTCCAATCCGAACTCCCCTCAACAATACCATTTCTCATTGAACCATTGTGTAGGTTTCCTTTCCCTACACTTCTTTTACACTTGCATCGTCCATCTTACTTACAAAAATCAAATTATTGGCCAATCCTAGGGTGTGTAGAACACCAGAGAGTGTTCTAATCCTACCATACATTAGCTTCAACTTGAATTTTCCTTGTCTAACAATTTTGGTTGTCAAGTCATCTCCTAGAAAAACATCACCTCGATCATACCTTTCATACTCGAAAAACCACTCCTTGTGAAGATTCATATGAAAGGACGCACCTGGTTCGACCAACCATGCCTCATGATCCGCATGTGTGATTGAAGAAGATAAGTACACATCCCATCCTTCATCTACAAAGGTTTTTTATTTTGTAGAAGGGGCATCATCAAATCCCTTCCCTCTCTCAACACTTTTGGATCTACATTGTTTCTCGTAATGCCATTCTTTTCCACATCTCCAACATACCTTTACGATTTTTTCTGGATATCTAGATCTTCCTCTAGATCTCCCAAGAAATCGTTTATTGAATGTGGGAGAAATTCATTAGCAAGGATTCTCCACATCAATCTCCATAAAGGTGAGTCTCTCTTCCACACTTGCATATGTTCATAAAGATGACATTGTTTCATTTCACTATTAATAATAGTTTGTAGAATAATTTAATTTCAAGAATTTTTTTTATGAAGATGAAGTCTTTATGCTACACTATTGGTTGGCAAAGCCATATGTGAAACATTCACTTGAGTGGATAATGTAACATGTGATATAGCATTAGGCCCTTTAAAAAGGAGGTATCATGTGACATTGTTTTGGTTGAAGTTTTTGATTTTCATTTAGGATAACCATGATATATGTAGAAGCATCATAAGATTCACTAATCTATTCCCCATACTTTCTTGGTCACTTTCAAAGATCGACTTTACAATATACATAAGATAGTCATAAGCTATTATAATCTCTTTGATCACTGCCAAGTAGTGGAGGAAGATAATCTCTCATATTGGGAAATTTATTTTCTTTATAGTATAGTCAAAAGGAGCAAAGAAAATATTTGCTAAGACGATTAGATCAATTGGTGGAAGAATATAAAGATGTATTCACCTCAACTATAGTATTACTAGTGTACTATTAGGTAAAGCATGAAATTGATTTGATATTGGGTATCCCTCTACTTAGTGGCCCTTTATACAAACACTTTCCTCTCGAAAAGGAGTTCAAATTCTAATACAAAAGAACAAACTCCTCACTATATGATTTCCCGATTTCAATAGTTTAGAAGGATGAAACATGGTGAATCTATTTTACACGCAGAGCCTTGAACAAAATCATAGTCAAGAAACAATGAACTATCCTCGACTAATGACATATACAATCAACTCAAAGGTACCAAGTTTTTAACAAGATTGATCTTAAGTCGCAATATCACCAAGTTCCAATTGAGGCAACCAATTAGTGCAATACAAAATTCAAGCCTAAGGAAGGTCTTTCAAATGGTTGGCCATGCCCTTCAACATGACTAATGTGCCAACAACATTCATCATTATAATGGTGGATGATATTCTACAATGATTCAAAAATATTTTTGTTGTCATATGCCTGGTTGATATCCTCATCTTCAACAAAACCTAGGAAGAGCATTGATGCACATTCAACAAGTGTTGAGTATCCTATGGAAAAACAAGATATATGCCAACCTTGAGACATGCAAATTCAACTTGTAGAGAGTTAAATCATAGGATATATCATGGATATGTGTGAAGTGCATGCTGATCCAATCAAGATACAAGTCATCCATGATTCACCATACTCAAAGATGCTAATGGATTTCTTCTCTTTTTTATCTAGGTGGATATTGTTGGACACCCACTTATTCAACTATCTCAAAAAGAACAGTTTTCATTTTGCCAGTTGTTTCCTAGTTTTTTGGGTCCTAAACTTATGGGGTCGTTTTGAGGCCCTAAACAACGATTTTTGGGCATGACACGGTCACACTATAGGATTTAGCCAGAGTGTGATGACAACATGTGTATTCCTTGGATATTTCTTTCCAACGAGCTATCGTGCACCTAAAACGAAGATCATAAGAAAAAGTGACGACCCCGGGAAGTTGATGTACCAACTTACCCCATCGAGGCACACATGACTTTTGGCGCTTCATCTCCTAGGTTTAGGTTTTTGGATGTTTAGGGTTTTCAGATTTATGCTTTGTGTTAAAAAGGTATTTGGAGCCTCATTATAACCATCTTCTTGTGAATGAGTGTAGCTATCACATCTCTTCTTAGAGATAAGATGCCACCATTCGAGCAAGTTTGTTTAAGTCTGCATTTTTACAATTTCAACATATTATATTTATTAATAGAAGTCAAGTTTTTGTGTATCTCTGTGTATTTCTTTGTTATACATATGTATTACATTTCATTCCATTTATAAATCCGTATTAGTGGTATCAGAGCAGTCTACTCTTTATTTTCTTCTATGTGCATGTCCCCAACGAGGTTAGGGTACAAGGAGTTGGGACTCAAAGTGGTCGAGCCCTTGCAATATTATCCCTGTTGAACAGAACGCCTCCCATGGCAGAAGAAAAGAGAGAAAATGTAGCAGGAGATCCTTTTAAACTATTGCTCTAGAAATCCCTCGCGCGACAAAGGATTGAGATGATGGATAGCTTTGCACAAATCCTTCGATGACTACCAACATGCGACACATCTTCATCAAGTGGCCACGCCACCCCCTTCAAGGTACAAGTCAATTTTTATATCCCCTTATTTGAAGGCCAGATTGATGCAGATGTTGTAGATAAATGGTTGAATCTACTAGAAGGGTATTTTTCGGTCCATATTTTTTCTGATAGAGAAAACATTACTTTTTTGCTCCTTAAGGTTGTCCCCCATGTCAATGATTGGTGGGAAAATACTTTGAGAAAAGGGCCACTGAGGAATCCACAATATTTGCAGTCGCCCCTACTTGGGATTCTTTCAGGGATGCAATTAAGGAACAATACTACCCTATTGGAAGCTATGATGACTAGTATACAAGATGGACCACACTGAAATAGGAAAGGGACCAAAAAATACCAAATTTCACAAATATCTTCCATACCTTTCACACCAAGCTGGGTATAAAGAACTTTGAATGACATCTGGTGCTCAAGTACTACAGTTGTTTGCATAGATACATCCAAAAACAAATGGATTTTTTGGAAATTTCATCACTCGGTGTGACATATCAATATGTTGTCAAAATTGAGAAGAAATTTAAACAGAAGAAGCGAGAGTTTGGATCTGCAAATTATTCATAGCAGAAGCAGGGAAAATGTGGCCCCAACCCATAGAGCAAACGACAGAGCAAGGATGGAACCTCTTAGAACAACTAGTCCAACACACAAACAAATAAGGGTAATGAAAAGATGAATAAAGACACTAGGAAAAGGTTTGAATTCCATAAAATTGCCTAGAGTAACACCAACGAATGTCGCTCGAAGTAGTTGTTGGTGGTCGAGCTTAAAACCTCAGAGTCAGAGGCAGGTTCTAAATCTGAATCAGATCTAGAAAGAGGGAAGTGGATTATTGACGCAGAACCTAGTGTTAATGTCGCTACCACCAAGGTCCAGCTAAGTGAACCAGAGTAACCAGAAGAAGTTCAACGCCTTTTTCACTCACAGATGTGGCTGAAGGGTTCTCCACTACATTTCATTGTCGATAATGGAAGTCAAAAGAATATGATCTCAATAGAGTTCATCAAGCGGTTGAACCTTTCGATGACACCACACTTGCAACCCTACACCATCAGGTGGCTCTGCCAAGGAAGAGACCTCCACGTCAACCAACAATGTCGTCTTCCCTACAACATCAAGCCCTTCAAGGATGCAGTATTGTGTGATATTTCCCCCCTTGAATTTTGTGATATTATTTTAGTCCAACCATATTTTTGGAAACAACATGTTGTATATGAGTCTAGACCTCGTAATGTTATTATTACTTTGGGTAGACAATTGTACAAGATACCAAAGGTAGCTCCACTTACCACTATTTCTTTGATCTCTGCTAAGCAATGCAGGAAGGTCATTTCCCATACCGATAAATTTTTCTTCTTCATGATTTTCTCTCAAAGTGAACAAAAGGTCACAGCCACATCCATGGCCTCTGCACAGGGCCTCTCCATGAAACAAAAGCAAGTAGACAAGATCGTGGAAGAATGCAAAGACATCTTCTCCTCACCCATCGGGGTGCCACGACACTGTTAGGTCAAGCATTCAATAGATCTAACCCTTGGTGCACCTCTACTCAATGGCCCAGTCTATTGCATCTCTCTGAGAGAAAATGAAGAAATTAAGAGACATATACAAGAGATGATTCAAAAGGGGCACATCTAACCTAACTCCTCACCCTGTGGGAGCCCAATTGTACTCGTACAAAAGAAATATGAGACTTGGTGACTCTGCATTGATTATAGGGCCCTAAAAAAAATCACAAACAAGAATCGGTACCCAATTCCTCAAATGGACAACCTTCTTGACCAGCTCAAGGGAGCCAAGTTTTTCAGCAAGATTGACCTGGATTTTGTTTACAACCGGGTCCCAATACAATACACTTATGTATGGAAGACTAGTTTCAAGTCCAAAGAAGGTCTTTTCGAATGAAGATTCATGCCCTTTGGTTTGACAAATGCTCCAACAAATTTCATGAGATTGATGGATGATGTAATGAGGCCCTTCACCAATTATTTTGTGGTGGTATATCTGAATGACATCCTCATCTTTAGTGAAAATTGGGAAGAACACTTGTAGCATATTCAGTAGGTCCTTCACACTCTGTGACAATACAAACTATATGCTAACTTGGAAAAATGCTCCTTCGGCATGAACAAGGTCCAATACCTAGGCTACATTGTTTATGAGCATGGTGTGCATGTGGATCCAGCCAAGATCTAAGTCATTCGTAGCTAGTCAGCCTCGACCACAATTACCGAGCTTGAAAGTTTCTTAGGAGTTGCTAACTTCTATCGCAGGTTCGTGTTGGGATTCTCCCATGTTACATGGGCCCTTAGCCAAGTGACCAAGGGTGGTGGCAAGAAAAATTTCGTATGGGGGAAGTCACAACAACAAGTGTTCAATGATTTGAAACATCGTTTGTGCTCAACTCCAGTACTCTCCTTACCCAATATGCAATGACCTTTTGAGATTGAGATTGATTCTTTAGACTATGTTGTAGATGCAGTCCTCACTCAACATGATCATCCAGTGACATATCATAGTGAGACACTATCAGATGTTTTCTGCAAGTACCCCACCTATGAAAAATGTATGTATTCGATCGTACAAGCCTGTTGAAAATGGAAGCACTACATTCTCGGGAAGGAAACAATGATCCACACTAATCACAAGCCTCTGCAGTTCATGTAGACACAAGGCAAATTACAGAACACCCGCCATCAAAAGTGATCCACATACTTGCAACAGTTCCATCTCAACATCAAATATAAGATAGGGAGCACCAATCATGTCATTGACTTCCTCAATTGTCCTCCAATTGCATCCTTAATCACAGTGCTCCACTCCTATGGCCATGAGGCATCTGAGTGGCCCTAACTCTACAAGAGTGATCCTAACTTCGCTACCACTTACCAAATGCTAGGCATAGGCGCCACTGTCACTGACTTTCATATTTAGGATGGATTTTTATTAATACAATTGTCAATATGTATATACTTTCATAGGCCCATTTTTTCTTACTTTCCGCTCCTCACCATAGGAAGTCCCTTTGGAAGTGAGTGGTGGTATGGTATTTTTTATTAATACAATTGTCAATATGTATATATATTCTCGTCCATGCATAGCTCCAATGACTTGACTTTCACCTGAAGGTCCAATGACTTCGTTTAAATTTGATCACTTTAAAAGACAACCACATACGGGCAGGCAAATTCACATGAAGGTCCAACGACATTGTTTAAATTCAATATTATTCTATCTGTCAACCAGGTTGTCATGTTTCAGCCTGCCCGACTAAGTATTACACAAAAGTACTGTACATGTCGTGGAATCTGTGCACAGCCAAAAGCTGTCAAAGCAATTGAAAAGTTTTAATAGAATACATAAGTATTTGTTGATAAACATGGGCATCGTTATAAATATGCACAAGTTTTTGTATATGTTGTATACATATTTAATCGATCAATAGATCCATAACCTCCATCCCAACGCTTGGTTTATATTCGTTTTCCACATCAATTTCTCAATCCTCCTTCATTTGACAAAGAAGAACAGATTAGGTTCGGCAAACAGAATAGCCAGTGCTGCATCGAAATGTATGTTCATGAGAGCTGCAAGACGTTGCAGCAGAGGCAAAAGGATTGGGCCTTTGCCCAAAAGAGGGCAGGTAAATCTAAATGTTGGTCGAACTGAAAATTCGCAGTGCACCCTCGACTAGTATTCACTCGACATACAAACATCCCTCACATTATGTTAGAGATCCCATCGTCATACCTCTTATTGCGCGGACAACTCTTTACAGCTAGATTACAATTCTAAAAGTTGTGGTAAAACAATTATACTCTTCATAAAATATCAACTCCACAGCCTTCGGTGGACAGATTTGAACAATATAAATAACCCAGACATATTTGAACAATATAATAACTCAGGGTAATCAAGTCTTTAACAAAAGGCTCCAATTAACAACAGCTATTTCGGGTTGCTATCTTCATAACAATCAACTTTATCTCTACTTAAACGAAATTCCTATTCTCTACCAATATTATAACAGTTGAAAAATAGTATAACAATTGTATCATTATTGTTTGTTTGTAGAGGCCCTTATAGTTTAGTATGAGAGATGTGAAATTCTTTCCATGTTCAATATGGAGTTTACAAATGGTTTAAAAAAATTAATAACAAAAAAATATTTGTATGTCCTCCTTAATTAAAATATTTCAATAATATTATGATGATGGTGTCTGTTAACATTTTCATTACAATAATACATACACACATATAAAGAGTAATTGAAAGTAGAGATATGCAATTCCTTCCAAGATGTTTAATAATAAAATATTTCAATATCAATGTTATATATGATGACACGTCCTTGGTTTGCAATAAATAAAATATTTTGTACTATAGCATTAATTTTCAATGATTTAATGCATTGATTTTAATGATAATACACTTCAAAATGAACAAGTTACATCTATTTAAATAACTATTCATTGAGAGTATTAATATTAATATGTTTAAGGTGGGGTGAATTATATTACATATTTGATATAATAGTTGTATAGTTATAATAATAAAGCAAAACTTTAATAAGACTTCAAAACTTTAATAATAATAAATTACATTCTCTGGGTAATAAGACTCAAAATGCTTTAGCAATAATTATTTTGTTTTTCCTATATACATTATTAGAGAACCCAAAAATATTTTTAGTCAAACTTTAAATAATTAATGTTCAACAATTAATTGATTGCAAGAGCCGAAGCTTTAGGCAGGGACTAATAAAGCAGAACTTTAATAAATACAAACAAAATATGATAAAAGAAAAAAAATTCCCAACAATAATATTTTAAATAATTAATGTTCAACAATTAATTGATTGCAAGAGCCCAAGCCTTCGGCAGGGATTAATAAAGCAGAACTTTAATAAATACAAACAAAATATGATAAAAGAAAAATATTCCAACAATAATGACGTTTTCTAAAGTTTAACTCAAACTTTTATTTTAATAAATACAAACAAAATATGATAAAAGAAAAATATTCCAACAATAATGACGTTTTTTAAAGTTTAACTCAAACTTTTATTTTAATAAATACAAACAAAATATGATAAAAGAAAAATATTCCAACAATAATGACGTTTTCTAAAGTTTAACTCAAACTTTTAGCTTTGGTCAAGATTAATCCAAAACTTTGAAAGGTTTTGAATTGTTTACCTCACCTTTAACACCTTTAACATAGGCCACTATAAATTGTTTTCTAAAACAAATGTGTGTCCGCATATTTCTCCAAAGTATATTCAATTCACCCAATTTTAATTGTAAGCAGGGACTTTCAATCGTGACACAGGAAAATAAACTACTTTCTTTTCTTAACTTTGACTTTCACTTTGAACACTTGCGCTTTGAACCCTTCACTAAGAATACACCATATACATTATAGATACACATAACTTGATACAGATATAAAATGTTTACTTATGTGGAGCGTTAACATGTCCCAATATATTAAAAAACTGAAGTGTTTTGTATATAAAAACATGTAAAACATCCACTTATTCACAACATTTACATGTCCCGTTATGTACACAGCATGGGTCGAAATGAGACAGTACAAACCTTCGATCCAAAAATATAAATAAAAAATGGCTTTGACATATTAAACAATGCCACCTTCGACTTCCAAATAACTTCTCGTAATCCTTCCAAAATAGGGTCAGAAGCGCAACTTTGGAAATCTCGAATGATTAATCTGCTTCAGTTCAGTCTTTAAATAATCTAAAAATACAAACTAACCATTGAGATCCCTATAGAGGGACATTATAAAATATGGTTAAGTCTAAATATATTAAATTTAAATTTTGTAACCCATTTTAATACAAAAATATATCTGGTTGACTGTCGTTGTGTGTGAGTGCTAGTGTTTATCCTGGTGAACTTAATTTGTTCATTGAGTGCATTGATAATCACGAGAATATGTGCTCGTGAGAAAATATATTTCAGTGATTGTCGTTGAGTGTTGCATAGTAAATTGGTTAAGTGTAGTTTAACTGTTTTATTTTTTGGTTGTTTTATGAGATTTTTTTTGTTTGATTTTGCTCAAAATTTTTTGAGGAATAGTTGGATATGCGGATTTGAGTAGTTAAGTTTATATAATCAGAATGTTTTAGGACTTTTTCAGAATACTAAATCTATTTATACATTCAAAAATACAATTTAAACAACAAAAAAAAATAAGAATTTTATCTAAATTTACATTGACTAATCCTAAAAAAAAATAAACTTATAAAATAAAACAGCCAACGCCAATTGGTTATTGCTCTCGATTGAGTGTCGGTGCTCGTGTTTATTAAAGTGTGCATTGAGTGTATTGGTAATCATGACAATCTGTGCAGCGCTTACTCTTGAATATATCTTGAGGCGTGCGTCTTATTCCATTTAGGAGAAAGCATATTTATTTTGGATTATAAATTAGAAAAAATATAAAAATCTTAAATATGAATAAAGATCTTTCATGATTCAAGTGTGTGTCTAGTCGGTCGATGTTTTAAAATTTTATCATGATAAACTTCTGGATGTTACGTTTTAAAGGATTTTGCCCAATTTTAAGTTCATCAAAATTTCCGATCCATGTAAACCCTGACGCCTTCGAATCTAAATGGTCCATGAATGCATTCATGTTCAATCGTCCATGAACAACATTGTTTAAATTCAATATTATATATGTCAACCAGGTTGTCATGTTCGGCCTGCCTAAGTATTACACAAAAGTACTGTATATGTCGGGGAATCTGTGAACAGCGTGTCAAAGCAATTGACAAAAGTATACAGAAAGTATTCGGTCACATGGCTGCATCTTAAATCTAATTTATCCACGGTTACCCCATCATAAGCTTGGCGTTGCTATAAATATGCAGACGTTCTTACATATGTTGTGCAAGTTTCTATCGATCAATACATCCATAACTTCCTGCGCAACCATCAGTTTATATTTGTTTTCCACATCAATTTCCCAATATTCATTTCATCAATTAGAAGAGCATAGATTTCGCTAACAGAATGGCCAGCGCTGCATCGGAATGTATGTTCATGGAAGAAAGGCGTTGCAGAGGCGAAAGGGCAGCTAGGCCGTTGCCGTAAAGGCGGGCATCGCAGTCTCTGCCGTTCAAACCATAAAATCTGTGCTCCTACTGCGGAAGTCGCTCTCCTCCACTCCTTCACAAAAAGTGGGCGCACACAGATTTGATTGAGAGATGAGTGAGGTTGTATACAACTTTCTTGGTGGGTTGAAATGCCATTTACAACTCCCACTCTGTAACCATGATCAGAGCGTCAGTTTGATCTAGGGCAATCACGAGACATACTGGTACTAGGACGGGCAAGGCCACTCTAGTAAGATGGCGGAGGGTGAACATTTTGAGGTCTTTGCGAAGTGGATGAAATGAATACGGATCAGTCCGATCCGCTTGGAAAGAAATTGACGAGAACATATTTCTCTTCAAATACTGCATACTGCCTTGGACCAGATTTTATTTGCCTCTCAACCTATTGAGCCTTTAAACGAGGACTGTTTTCTGTGCTTGTTATGTTTAACGATCATGACATTTGATGTTATTTTCGATAATCTTAAACTCTTCTTTTGAGTTACTTAAAGAGCGAACTAGGACTATTTTCTGTGTTTGTTATCTCTTACGATCATGACATTTGATGTTACTTTTGATCATCTTAAATTCTACTTTTGAGTTATTTAAAGAGTTTAACCCCTATCAACAGTGCGTTTATATTTTCGGATACTCTTGCTGTGTATAATCATCTCATCTCCTAAAATGTTTATGAATTTAATGATTTTTTTTAATGTGACAGTAAAGATTATATTATCAAAAGGTTTTGGTTTTAACACGGGCTCATGCTTTCCCTTGTAAATCCCATTTCCAATAATCATGTAATTTGCCTCTCAATTTCCTCATTTTCTATAGGAGTCATCATGTAAGCAGTCTGATTTGGAAGTTTGGCACAAGGAACCAAATCAATTTGATGGGTAATGCCTCTTGAGGTGGTAAACCGTTTGGTAGGGTTGATGGTTTCAAATCTAAATACTATTGAAGTAATTTATGCACCTCTAATGGGATTGTTTGCTGATATAATTTCTCTTTTTCTGGAGAGTATAGTAGATAGCAAATTTAACCCTTGGATTCCTTGGAAAACTTCTTCCAACCCATTGTAATCAAGGATAGATTTGTTAATTCAATCAATTCTTCTCCTTTAAAAGGCTTCAAGATATGGTGTTTTCCCTCATGTTGTATCTCATAGGTGTTTTCTCTACCATGGTGAACTACATTCCGATCATATTGCCAAGGTCTACCCAATAGTAAATGGAAAGCATCCATTGGCACTACATCACATATCACTTTTTCTTCATAAGGACCAACTTTGATGTCAACAAGACAATAATGATTTACAAGCACATTATGATCATTTTTCAACCAAGAAATATTGTAGGGATGTGGTTTTGGAATGCAAGAAAGTTGTAATTTTTGCACAAGTTTTGTACATACCAAATTATAGGTAGATCCTCCATCTACAATCACTTTGCACACCTTTTCCTTGCACTTTCATTTTGTCCTAAACATTCTCTTCCTCTTCCAATCTGCTTCTAGGGTTGCTTTGTTCCGAAATATGAAGGTCCTCCTCAACATCAGATTCTCTCCTCTCTCTCTGCTTCAGCTTTTTTTGTCAAGATATCTTCTCCTTCTCCTTCTCCTTCTTTGGATACCATCACCCTTTTGGGATTTTGATGGAAATCTATAACCTTATGAGGTTTACTACATATAAAACACTTCAATGGCTTCCAACTTCTAGAAAATGGTTGCCCTTCTCCCATACTACTGAAGGCTCTTCTACCTTTGGCTTAACATTATCCACTGGTTCTTATTCGTTGGTAGGTTTGGAAGAACTTTCTCTCTGTCTACTCAAATTTCTACCACCCCATTTGATTTTCTCTTTGCCTCACCTATTCAATTTATCTTTTTCTTTCAAGGCCAGCTAATATGCTTCATCCATGGAGTTCACTTTGAGAAGGTCCAACTCATCATATTGGACTTGAAATCTAAGGGCATAGATGTATCTTACTGTTGCATTATCATCATCATCCTGCAAACCAATCCTGATTTGTAGCTTAAAATATTATTTAGTAAAAGAAGATATGGATAACTCCTCCTCTTTTGGATTTTGATACTCCCTAAAAATCCTTTGCTGATAATCTGGGGGTGTAAATTTAGTCTTCAAAAGTTTTATCATATTTGGGTACGTTTTGATCTTCTCTTTCCTTAGTCTCTCCTGACATTATGGATATTCTTGTAAGTTTTAAAAATTTTACAATACTGCAATGCACGCACAGATTATTAACACAAAAAATAAAACAATTGAAATGACACATATATGTGACAAAGATTTACCCTAGAAAACCAACCAGGAAAACCAACATGTTTTAGAGTCATACCTCTAATTCTATTCATAATCCAAGTTTTTTGTTTACAATACAATATATAGGATCCCGCGACATCTAGAAAACCCCTAAAAGGGGGACCCATAATCATGCAAATAATATAACATATACCCAACATTCTCCCACTTGTTGTTTTTTTTGCATATAGGGGTCATGGGCCTTCATGATCAACAATCTAAGGAATAAATGCCCATTGATTGTATACACCAGGAGAACTTCTCAGTGCTCATAGACGTTGTTAATGAATATACAACATTCTCCAAAGTGTCCACCTTCACTAGTAACACATTCTTCTCTTCAACCATGTCTCTGACAAAATGATACTGAACATCGATATGTTGTGTCTTAGAATGATAAGTTGGGTTCCTCTCTAGGAATATTACACTCTGACTATCACAATATATCCTTACAACTTATTGTGCCAACCCAATACTTGAACACAATCTCTATAACCATATTACTTCCTTGCTTGCATGGGTGGCTACCATGTATTCAGATTATGTATTTGAGAGTTCCTCTACAAACTGTCTTTTGCTCATCCAAATGATTTCTCCTCCAAATAGGTTAAACATAGACCCACTTGTAGACCTTCTACAATCCAGATCTCCATCTTAATCTGCATCAACAAATCCATGTATGTTCAACACTCTATCTAATCCAAGTCTTCCTTGGTAACACAATCCATAAGTAGCAATTCCACGCAAATACCTGAAAACTTATCCAAGTGGAAATTGATGGCAGCTCACCTATTCTGTTGGCTCAAAACAGGGGTTTCCACCTTTTTTGCAATTTTTCTACAGATTTTTTATTCTTAAACTTTTGGGGTCGTTTTGAGGCCATTAACAACATTCTTTGGGCCCTCCATAGTCACATTGTTGGCTTTAGCCAGAGTGTCATGGAAAAATGTGTAGTCCTCGGATAAACCTTTCTAATGGGATATCATACGCCCCAAACGAATATTACATGCAAAAGTTACGCCCTTGGGAAGTTGACGTATCAACTACCCCCATCGAGGCCCACAAACCTTTTGCCATTTCATCTTCTAGGGTTATGGTTTTGTATTTTCTTTATGTTAAAAATACCTTTAGAGCCTCATTGTGATCATCATGTTGTTGCAAATGAGTGTAGCCATCACATCTCTTCTCAGAGATAAGATGCCACCATTCTAGCAAGTTCATTCACTTTGTATTTTTACAGTTTCTATATGTTTATGTCATTAGTAAAAGTTGTGCATTACTGTATCTTTGTGTTTATTTCAAAATATATCTATATGTTTCATTGTTATATTTTTTCCTTCATTTCATTCTCAAAATAATCTGGATCAGTGGTATCAGAGCAGGCTACTCTTTTTTGTTTCTTAATGCATGTCCTCGATGAGGTCAGGGTATAGAGAGTTGGGTCTCAAGCTAGTTTTTCTTGAGGAAAACCACTCTTTCCATCCCAAGCGACCTCCCATGGTGGATTAAAATATATGCAGGAGTAGGAGATCCCATCAATGTGTTGCTCATGGAATCCCTCACGCAACAGAGGAATGAGATGTTGGAGATTTTTTCCCAAATCCATCAATGATTACGGATAATAGCAAGCGTGTCTTCTTCAAATAGTCATTTTGGAGATGCTGCCCCATTCAAGGTACAAGTGAATTTTTATAATCCCATATTTGAAGGTCAGATCGATGTGGATGCTTTGGAAAAATGGTTAAATTTCTAGAAGGTTTTTCTCTATTCACAATTTTTCCAACAAAGAAAATATCACCTTTACGCTCCAAAAGGCTCTCCCCCATTTTAAACATTGGTGGGAAACTTATTGGGAGAAAAATTCCACAAAGGAGTCTAGAATAGTTGGTGTCGAGCTCACTTGGGATTTTTTTTATGGATGCGGTCAAAGAAAAATATTACCCTATGGGAAACTATGATGACTAGTACATGAGATGGACCATGTTGCATCAACAGAGGGGCCAAACAGTACTAGAGTTCACAAATATATTCCAAACCTTGCACACCAAGCTGGATATCGAAGAATCTAAGAGAAATCTAGTTCTAAAATACCATGGGGATCTACATAGGTACATCCAAACCGAAATAGAGTTTTTGGACATCTCATCACTGTGAGCATCTTGTCAAAATCGAGCAGAAATTTAAGCATCAAAACAAGTGGGAGTTCGGGTTTACAAATCCACAACAACCAAAGTATGGTAAAGGCAGGCCTAATTCACAGAATAGCCAACCTCAAGACAACCAGTCTAACCCGCAGGAAAAGAAGGGTAATGAGAAGATGAAAAAGTACACTAGGAAGTGGTGTGACTTCCACAAAATACCTTGTCACAACACTGATGAATGTCGTTCAAAATAGTCATTGGTGGTCGAGCTCAAATAAATAGAGTCGAGCCCCAACTCAGACATTGATTCAAAAAATAATAAAAGGAGATGGATCATTGATGCAGAACTCAATGTTTTTGTTGCGACCACAACAATCCAACTAGAAGAACCAAAGGATCTTGGGGAGGGGGAGCACCTCTTCCATTCACAGATGTGTGTGAAGGGACCCCACAAAATTTTATTGTTGATAGAGAAAGACAAAAGAACTTCATCTCAACAGAGGTCATCAAGCGGTTGGATTTTTCAACAACACCACACCTGCAACCATACAACATTGGATGGCTTCACCAAGAATGAGATCTTCGTGTCAGCCAACAATGCCTCCTGTCATACAACATCAATCCCTTCAAGGATGAGGTAATGTGTGATGTTTCCCCACTGGAAGTATTTCATGTTCTGTTAGGATAGCCATATATGTGGAAGCATCATGTTTTTTATGAGTCTCGACCCCGTAGTGTCATTGTTTCTTTGGGGTGTCCCAACAAAACATTTTTGCAAAGTAATCTCTCATACCGCAAAGTTTAGCCTCTTTAATATATATTAAGAATACAAGGACACTGCAATCATTGCATCCTCATCCCAAGACCATTCTATCTGGAAGAAGAAGATCAACAACATTGTAGAAGAGACCCAAGATATTCTTACTACACCTACAAGGGTGCCTCCACACTATCTAGTCAAGTGAAGTTATAACAAATCCCTTCATTCTCTTCATGTTGCATATTCAATGACAGAGTCCTCCCCCACTCAATCAGATGATGCAGCTATATTGGTTGAACACATCCAACCCCTCCAGCAATAGGTTCATAACAACCTTCAACAAGCTAAGCAGGACAACTTCTTCAGCAAGGCAAGAAAATCACAAAGGTTCAGATTCAACAAAAGCTTCCCTATGAACTTGAAGCAATGTATACCATTGCTTCCTAAGGGGGGAATAATGATCCAGTCAAAAATCGGTGGCCAACCACCTATTTCGCTGGCTCAAAATAGGGGTTTCCAGAATGGCAGTTTTTCTACAGTTTTTCGGGTCCTAAACTTTTGGGGTCGTTTTGAGGCCCTAAACATCATTTTTTGGGCCCACCACAGTGTGATAGAAAAAATGTGTATTCCTCGGATAGACCTTTCCAACGATCTATCATGCGCCCCAAATGGAGACCGTATGAAAATGTTACGTCCATGGGAAGTTGACATATCAACTACCCCCATCATGACTTGCAAACCTTTTGGTGTTTCATCTTCCGAGGTTAGGATTTTGGATTTTATTTATGTTAAAAAGGCCTTTAGAGCCTAATTGTGATCATAAAATTCTTTCGAATGAGTGCATACATCACATCTCTTCGCAGAGATAAGCTACCATAATTCTAGCGAGTTCATTCACTCTGTATTTTTACAGTTTCTATACATTTCTTTCATTAATAAAAATCATGCATTATTGTATCTCTATGTTTATTGAAATATCTTTGTATATTTTGTTCTTATATTTTATCCTTCATTTCATTCTCAAAATAATCTGAATAAAAAACCCTCTTTATTTTTCCCAATGCTCCTTCTCTAGTTTTGACATATACCCACTTAAAAATTCCAATGCATGTGCAATGTTCAATCTAGTATAGACCATTGCATACATCAAATTTCCAACTGCACTAGCATATAGAACATGGGACATTTCCTCTTCCTCTTCTTATGTCTTCAGTCATTGATCTGCATATAACTTTACACCAATAGGAATAAGGAACTTGACATATTTACATTCCTGCATATTAAACCTTTGCAATATTGGCTCAATGTGTTTTATCTAGTTCAACCAAAGTTTCCCAATTTCCTGATTTCTTTTAATTTCCATTCCCAAAATAAAATTTGCAGCACCAAGATCTTTTATGTCAAATTTAGAGGACAATTGATTTTTCACATCCTAGATTATTTCCTTGTTGTTTCCTATCAACAACATATCATCCACATACAATACCTAGTAAATAAGATGATCACCTACTAGTTTGAAATACACACAATGATCGAATTTGCTTCTTGTGAATCTGAGTCCCAATATATAAGTATCAAATTTTTTATAACACATCCTTGGTGATTTCTTTAACCCATACACAGAATTTTTGAGCTTCCATACCAACTCTTTATTTCCCTTCACTATAAAGCCTTACGGCTACTTCATGTAGATTTATTCTTCCAAATATCCATGTAGGAATGTTTTCTTCACATCCATATGTTCTACTTGAAAATCAAAAGCAACAACAACATATAAAATAAATCTAATAGAATTTAGCTTGGCAATAGGAGAAAAATTTTCACAAAAGTCAATTCTCTCTATCTAACAATAACCTTTTGTTACTAACCAAGCTTTTTATTTCTCCAGTTTGTCTTTTGATTCCAATGGGATTTTTTCCAATGGAAACTCCACTAGATCCTAAGCCCTATTATTTTCCAAGGCTTCCATGTCTTCAACCATGGATTTTTTCGAGAGTTTTACATCCTCTGAACCCACTACCTCTATAACAGTTCTAGCATCATCATCAGTAATAAAAAATAAAAATAAAATGAATGGAAATCAAGTGGAATATATCTTTCTGGTTTCCTTCTTTCCCAAATTGATCTCCTCAATACTAGAGTATGAGACTCTTCTTCTTCTTACTCATGTTCTTTTGTAGAAACTGGTTCATTATCCTTCAATTCAAACTATATTTTATCTGGTTCTTCCTCTCTTGGTAGGACTTTATGTTTGACAACATATTTGATTTATCTAAATACCACATCTCGGTTATACACTACCTTATTAGTTTCTATGTTCATAATATTATAACCTTCCAGACCATCTTTATAGCCAATAAAGATACACTTTTCAACCTTTTATCCAACTTACTCCTACTTTCCTTTGAAACATATGCATAAGTATCACAACCAAAAACCATGAGTTATGTCAGAGAGGGTTTCTTACCGGTCCATACCTCGTGTGGAGTCATGTCATCCAAAACTAATGAGGGTGATCGATTTACCAGGTAACATGCAGTGTCCACTTCCTCTACCCGGATTTCTTGTCCCAATGTGACACCACTAATCATGTTATTTTCTATTTCCATCAACATCTTATTCATCCTTTATGCAACTTCATTATGTTGAGGTGTGTATGAAGTTGTCTTATTCCTCGATATACCACATTTCTTATAGAATTCCTTGAATTCATTCCCACTGAATTCTCCACCATTATCCGTCCCCGACACCTTAATTTTCTTCTCTATCTAATTTTTCACAACATCTTTAAACTCTTTAAATTTGTTAAAGACTTTATATTTCTTCCTGAGGAAATAAATCCAGGTATTCCTCAATAATTCATCTATAAATGAGACATAGTACAAAAATTTAACTAGTGATGGAATCGTCACAAGTCCAAACACATCACTGTGCACCAACTATAAAATTTCCCATTCCCTCATAGCACTAGAAAAGAATATTACTCTATTTTTCTTCCCATACAATCAATTTTCATAGAAATCAAGATCCAAAGAGAAATTTGACATACCTTCAACCATACATTTACCATGTAGTACTCAAAGCCCCTTTTCTCCAATATGCCCTAGTCCTTGATTCCACAACATAGTCTTTTCTCCAGAGACTGTAGACATTTTTCCTTCTTCAACTCTAATCTTAGAAACAATGGAACTGTTTCACCCATCACTAACAATGATTCCTAGTAGATTATATAGAGTTCCAATCCGAACTCCCCTCAACAATACCATTTCTCATTGAACCATTGTGTAGGTTTCCTTTTCATACACTTCTTTTACACCTGCATCGTCCATATTACTTACAGAAATCAAATTATTGGTCAATCCTAGGGTGTGTAGAACACTAGAGAGTATTATAATCCTACCATACACTAACTTCAACTTGAATTTTCCTTGTCTAATAATTTTGGTTGTCAAGTCATCTCCTAGAAAAGCATCACCTCGATCATACCTTTCATACTCGAAAAACCACTCCCTGTGAGGATTCATATGAAAGGATGCACCTGGGTCGACCAACCATGCCTCATGATCTTCATGTGTGATTGAAGAAGCCAAGTACACATCCCATCCTTAATCTACAAAGGTTTTTTATTTTGTAGAAGGGGAATCATCAAATACCTTCCCTCTCTCAACACTTTTGGATCTACATTGTTTCTCGTAATGCCATTCTTTTTCACATCTCCAACATAACTTTACAAATTTTCCTGGATATCTAGATCTCCCAAAAATTGTTTATTGGATGTGAGAGAAATCCATTAGCAAGGATTCTCTACATCAATCTCCAGAAAGGTGAGTCTCTCTTCCACACTTGCATATGTTCATAAACATGCCATTGTTTCATTTCACTATTAATAATAGTTGGTAAAATAGTTTAATTTCAATTAAAAAAAATTATGAAGATGAAGTCGTTATGATACACTTTTGGTTGCCAAAGCCATCTATGAAACACTCACTTGAGTGGATAATGTAACATGTGATATAGCATTAGGCCCTTTAAAAATGAGGTATCATGTGACATTGTTTTGGTTGAAGTTTGTGATTTTCATTTAGTATAACCATGATATATGTAGAAGCATCATAATATTCACTAATCTATTCCCCATACTTTCCTGGTCACTTTCGAAGATCGACTTTACAATATACATAAGATAGTCATAAGCTATTATAATCTCGTTGATCACTGCAAAGTAGTGGAGGAAGATGATCTCTCATATTGGGAAATTTATTCTCTTTATAGTATAGTCAAAAGGAGCAAAGAAAATATTTGCTAAGATGATTAGATCAATTGGTGGAAGAATATAAATATGTATTCACATCAACTATAGGATTACTAGTGTACCATTAGGTAAATCATGCAATTGATTTTATATTCGGTATCCCTCTACTTACTGGCCCTTTATACAAACACTTTCCTCTGGAAAAGGAGTTCAAATGTCAAGTTCAAATGCTAATACAAAAGAACAAACTCCTCACTCTATGATTGCCCGATTCCAATAGTTTAGAAGGATGAAACAATGCCCTATCCTCGACTAATGACGTATACAATCAACTCAAAGGCACCAAGTTTTTAACAAGATTGATCTTAAGTCACGATATCACCAAGTTCCAATTGAGGCAACCAATTAGTGCAATACAAACTTCAATCCCAAGGAAAGTCTTTCAAGTGGTTGGTCATGCCCTTCAACATGACTAATGTGCCAACAACATTCATCATTATAATGGTGGATGATATTCTATAATGATTCAACAATATTTTTGTTGTCATATACCTGGTTGATATCCTCATCTTCAACAAAACCTAGGAAGAGCATTGGCGCACATTCAACAAGTGTTGAGTATCCTATGGAAAAACAAGATATATGCCAACCTTGAGACATGCAAATTCAACTTGTAGAGAGTTAAATCATAGGATATATCATGGATATGTGTGAAGTGCATGTTGATCCAATCAATATCCAAGTCATCCATGATTCACCACACTCAAATATGCTAATGGATTTCTTCTCTTTTTTATCTAGGTGGATATCACTGGCCACCCACCTATTCCATTGGCTCAAAAAGAATAGTTTTCATTTTGGCAGTTGTTTCCTAGTTTTTTGGGTCCTAAACTTCTAGGGCCGTTTTGAGGCCCTAAACAACGTTTTTTGGGCGCGACACAGTCACACTATAGGCTTTAGCCAGAGTGAGATGACAACATGTGTATTCCTTGGATAGTTCTTTCCATTGAACTATCGTGCACCTAAAACAAAGATCGTAAGCAAAAGTGATGACCCTGGGAAGTTGATGTACCAACTTACCCCATCGGGGCCCACATGACTTTTGGTGCTTCATCTCCTGGGTTTAGGTTTTTGGATGTTTAGGGTTTTCACATTTATGCTTTGTGTTAAAAAGGTCTTTACAGCCTCATTGTAACCATCTTCTTGTGAATGAGCATAGCTATCACATCTCTTCTTAGAGATAAGATGCCACCATTTGAGCAAGTTTGTTTTAGTCTACATTTTTACAGTTTCAACATATTCTCTTTATTAATAGAAGTCAAGTTTTTTTGTATATATGTGTATTTATTTGTTATACATCTGTATTCCATTTCATTCCATTTATAAATCTGGATCAGTGGTATCAGAGCAGTCTCCTCTTTATTTATTTTTATGTGCATGTCCCCAACGAGGTCAAGGTACAAGGAGTTGGGACTCGAAGTGGTTGAACCCTTGCAAGATTGTCCCTGTTGAACATGACGCTTCCCATGGCAGAAGAAAAGAGAGACAATGGAGTAGGAGATCCTTTTAAACTATTGCTCTAGGAAGCCCTTGCGTGACAAAGGATTGAGATGATGGATAAATTTGCACAGATCCTTCGATGACTACCAACATCCGACACATCTTCATCAAGAGGCCACACCACCCCCTTCAATGTACAAGTCAATTTTTATATCCCCTTATTTGAAGGTCGGATAGATGAAGATGTTGTAGATAAATGGTTGAATCTACTAGAAGGGTATTTTTTGGTCCATATTTTTTCTGATAGAGAAAATATTACCTTTCTGCTCCTTAAGGTTGTCCCCCATGTCAAGGATTGGTGGGAAAATACTTTGAGAAAAGGGCCATTGAGGAATCCACAATATTTGCAGTCGCCCCCACTTGGGATTCTTTCAGGGATGCAATTAAGGAACAATACTACCCTGTTGGAAGCTATGATGACTAGTATACAATATAGACCACACTGCAACAGGAAAGGGACCAGACAATACCAAATTTCACAAATATATTCCATACCTTGCGCACCAAGCTGGGCATAAAGGACTTTGAATGACATATGGTGCTCAAGCATTGCATTTGTCTGTATAGATACATCTAGAAAGAAATGGATTTTTTGGAAATCTCATCACTCGGTGCGGCATATCAATATGTTGTACAAATGGAGAAGAAATTTAAACAGAAGAAGTGAGAGTTTGGATCTACAAATTATTCATAGCAGAAGTAGGGAAAATGTGGCCCCAACCCATAGAGCAAAGGACAAACCAAGGATGGAACCTCTTAGCACAACCAGTCCAACACACAAATAAAGAAGGGTAATGAAAATATGAATAAAGACACTAGGAAAATGTGTGAATTCCATAAAATTGCCTAGAGTAACACTGACGAATGTCGCTCGAAGTAGTTTTTGGTGGTCAAGCTTAAAACCTCAAATTCAGAGGCAGGTTCTGACTCTGAATCAGATCTATAAAAAGGGAAATGGATTATTGATGCAGAACTCGGTGTTAATGTCACTACCACCAAGGTCCAGCTAATTGAACCATAGTAACTAGAAGAAGGTGAACGCCTTTTTCACTCACAGATGTGGGTGAAGGGTGCTCCACTGCATTTCATTGTCGATAGTGGAAGTCAAAAGAATATGATCTCAACAGATTTCTTCAAGCGGTTGAACCTTTTGATGACACCACACCTGCAACCCTACACCATCGGGTGGCTCCGCCAAGGAAAAGACCTCAACATCACCCAACAGTGTCGTCTGCGCTACAACATCAAGCCCTTCAAGGATGTGGTATTGTGTGATATTTCCCCCTTGAATTATGTGATGTTATTTTAGTCCAACCATATTTGTGGAAACAACATGTTGTATATGAGTCTAGACCTTGCAATGTTATTATTACTTTGGGTAGACAATTATACAGGATACCAGAGGTAGCTCCACCTAATGCTATTTCTTTGATCTCTGCTAAGAAATGCAGGAAGGCCATTTCCCATACCGATAAATTTGTCTTCTTCATGATTCACTGTCAAAGTGAACAGAAGGTCACGACCACATATATGGCCTCTGCACAGGGCCTCTCCATGCAGCAGAAGCAAGTAGACAAGATCGTGGAAGAATACAAAGACATCTTCTCCTCACCCACCGGGGTGTCGCAGTACTGTCAGGTCAAGCATTCAATTGATATAACCCTTGGTGCACCTCTACCCAATGGGCCAATCAATCACATCTCTCTAATAGAAAATGAGGAAATTAAGCGACATATACAAGAGTTGATTCAAAAGGGGCACATCTAACCCAACTCCTCACCCTATGGGAGCCTAATTGTACTCGTACAAAAGAAATATGAGACTTGGTGACTCTGCATTGATTACAGGGACCTAAAAGAAATCACAAACAAGAATCGGTACCCAATTCCTCAGATGGACGACCTTCTTGACCAGCTCAAGGGAGCCAATTTTTCCAACAAGATTGACCTGAATTTTGTCTACAACTAGGACCCAATACAATATACTTATGTATGAAAGACTAATTTCAAGTCCAAAGAAGGTATTTTCAAATGGAGATTCATGCCCTTTGGTTTGAAGAATGCTCCAACAACTTTCATGAGATTGATGGATGATGTAATGAGGCCCTTCACCAATTATTTTGTGGTGGTATATCTGGATGACATCCTCATCTTCAGTGAGAATTGGGAAGAACACTTGCAGCATATTCGATAGGTCCTTCACACTCTGTGACAACACAAGCTATATGCTAACTTGGAAAAATGCTCCTTCATCATGAACAAGGTCGAATACCTAGGCTACATTTTTTATGAGCATGGTGTGCATGTGGATCCAACCAAGATCCAAGTCATTCGTGACTGGCCAGCCTCGACCACAATTATCGAGCTTCGAAGTTTCTTAGGACTTGCTAACTTCTATTGCAAGTTCATGTTGGGATTCTCCCATGTTACATGGGCCCTCATCCAAGTGACCAAGGGTGGTGAAAAGGAAAATTTCATATGGGGGAGGTCACAACAGCAAGTGTTCGATGATTTGAAGCATCTCTTGTGCTCAACTCCAATACTCTCCTTATCCGATATGCAACGACCTTTTGAGATTGAGACCGATGCTTTAGACTATGTTGTGGGTGCATTCCTCACTCAACATGATCATCCAGTGGCATTTCATAGTGATACACTATCAGATATCGTCTATAAGTACCCCACCTATGAAAAATATATGTATTACATCGTACAAGCCTATAAAAAATGGAAGCACTACATTCTCGGGAAGGAAACAATGATCCACACCGATCACAAGCCTCTGTAGCTCATGCAGACATAAGGCAAATTACAGAACGACCGCCATCAAAAGTGATCCACATAATTGCAGCAGTTCCATCTCAACATCAAATATAAGACAGGGAGCACCAATCATGTCGTTGACTTCCTCAATTGACCTCCAGTTGCATCCTTAACCACAGTGATCCACTCCTGTGGCCATTAGGCATCTGAGTGGCCCTAACTCTACAAGAGCGATCCTGACTTCGTTACCACTTACCAAATTCTAGGCATAGGCACGACTGTCATTGACTTTCATATTTAGGATGGGTTTTTATGCCATTTGAGATACCTTTGTGATCCTTCAAGCGAGCGTGTGAAATTGATTTGACAAGTTCACTATAGTCATATGGAAGGACATTTTGGCATGGAAACGACCATGGCAGTACTACAAAACCATTTCTACTCATTGAAACTTCGACAGGACGTCAACAAGTATATCAAGTCTGGCATTGCTTACGCCATTGCCAAACTAGCCACTAAGAAGCAAGGCCTATACACCCTCTTCCTACTCCTGACAGTCCATGGGAATCCATATCTATGGACTACACATTGGGCCTTCCTTCAACCGAGAAAGGAAATGACTATGTTTTTGTGGTGGTTGATCGGTTTTCTAAGATGGTCATCCTAACAGCCTGTAAGAAAAATATCACAGTGCAGGCCACTACCAAGATCTTCTTCAAACAGGTGTGGGTACACTTCGGGATACCATAGACCATCCTATCATATTGTCACATCAGGTTCCTCCACATATTCTTGTCTAGCCTCTGGTCACTGACGTTGGACACCAAGCTCAGTAAATACACCACCTTCCACCCACAAATTGATGGCCAGACAGAGGATGTCAATAGAATGATCATGCATATCTTGTGCATGTACAACTCTAAAAATCCACGCACATGGGATGAGATTCTAACCTATGTTCAACAATACTACAATACATCCCTTCATAGCTTGACCATTCACAATGCCTTTCAGGTGGGGTTTGGATTTCAACCATTGGGTCCCATTGAAGTCGCACTACCCCTTGCATCCACATAGGAAGAATCATCCCATGCTCAATTAGAGGCTGACAAAGCCACCAAGTTTATTGAACTAATTTAGCACATCCAGCAACAGGTCCATGATATTTTATAGAAATCCAATGCTAAGTACAAACAACACCATGATCAACACCGAGTGTCGCACACATTTCAAGTTGGAGAGAAGGTTTGATTGTATTTCAAAACGAGCACCTTACAAGACCCCATCGAAAGATTCGTCCACTTCTATATGGACCTTACACCATCACCAAGGTTGTGGGTGACAATGTTTTTGAGCTCAGTATTCCCCCCTTCCTTGGCCTGCACCATGTGTTGAATGTGAACCTCCTTCATCCATGCTTCCCACTATTGTTGGACACATAAGAGATTGCAGAGAAGTTGACACTGACATAGCTCAACTTTGATTGCATGGAACATGAAACCATTGATCAAATCATGGACACTTAGATTAAGGGAACTCGACAACAGAGGATCCAACTTTATCAGGTTGTCAAAGCAGGGCAACTCCTACACCAAGGAAAGTAATTCGGGCCAAGTTCAACAGAAGTTTCCCCATCTGATGGGGGCACTCAACACAATGGAGACCATTTCTTCCTAGTGGGTGGGGGGGATTGATCTAGGTGGATATTAGTGTCCACCCATCTATTCCACTAGCTCAAAGAACAATTTTCATGTTGGCAGTTTTTCCTAGTTTTTGAGGTCGTAAACTTCCGAGGTCGTTTTGATGCTCTAAATAACGTTTTTTGCACGAGGCATAGTCACACTATAGGATTTAGCTATAGTGTGATGGAAACATGTGTATTCCCTGGATAGTTCTTCCCAACGAGCTATTGTGTTCCTAAAATGAAAATCGTATACAAAAGTTATGACCCCATGAAGTTGATGTACCAACTTACCCCATCGGAGCCCACATGAATTTTGGTGCTTTATCTCCTAGGGTTAGGTTTTTGGATGTTTAGGTTTTTCTCATTTATGCTTTATGTTAAAAAGGTGTTTAGAGCCTCATTGTAACCATGTTCTTGTGAATGATCATAGTCGTCACATCTCTTCTCAGAGATAAGCTGCCACCATTCAAGCAAGTTTGTTTCAGTCTGCATTTTTACAATTTCAACATATTCTATTTATTAATATAATTCAATTTTTATTGTATCTCTGTGTATTGATATGTTATACATCTATATTCAATTTTGTTCCATTTATAAATCCGGATCACTTTTTGGGCCTTGTAAACTTTTATTGTAGGTTCATGTTGGGGTAATCTCATATTGCTTGGCCCTTGAGTGAGGTGACCAAGAGTGGAGCCAAAGCTAATTTTGTGTCTACTAAGACACAACATAAAACATTCAAGGAACTAAAGGTTTTTCCTCTTGTCTATGTCAACCCTTATTCTTTTAGGTCCTAAAAAACAATTAAAAATTGATACACATGCCTCAGAGTATGTCGTTAGTTCAATGCTCACTGACCACCATCATGGCAAGACAGTATCTAATATGGTTTTTAGATAATCCACCAATGACAAGGAGCTTTACTCCATTTTCCAAGGTTATTGGTAATGAAAGCATTATATTATGGGAAAGGAAACAATCATCTCCACCAACCTCAAAGATTTTCAATTTATGCAAAGCAACTTGCAAAATGACCACCATCAAAAGTGGTTTGCATACCTTCAACAATTCCAACTAAACATAAAGTATAGGAAGGCAAACATTAATTGAGTTGCACATTTCCTCAATCGGCATTTGATCGTAGCATCAAACCATATTCCAAAATTCATGTGGACATCAGACTTCATAGTGGCCTCAATGGTATGATTGTGGTCCTAATTTTGTTCCTACATATCAAACATTGGTTGTAAGTAAACAAATTTTAGACTTTTACCTCCATAATGGACTCTAGACGGTATTTGTGTTCCTTCATGATGGACTCTTATGCCATCTAGATCATCTTTGGGTTCCTTCAGGAGAGCATGAGAAGAGGCACTTTTGAATTAAATATTGAACCCTTCCTTGACACTATATCTGTAATTTGGAGCTACTTCAACCATACATTCTATCACTATTAGAGTCTTAGTTACCTTAAAGGTGGGAAATCAATTACCGACTACAAAGCTCAACCATCATTATATTGATTTGGATCATGGACACCGAGTTGAAGAGCACCTACCAATAGAACTTACTATTCCTTTTGGGTTGTCAAAGTAGGGTGAATTCTTCACTAGGGCAAGTGGTTCAATGGGAACCAAATCCTGTAGAAGTTCCCTCATATCAGAATTGTTGACGATCCATATACAAGAAAAAACTTCCTAAAGAATTAGGAAGTCTTTTTTGTGAATGGTGACTTTTGAATAGATAACCCATGTATTTTTGTAGATAGTAACTTTTGGATGATAAAATCTAATAAAAAAAATTAAATTACTCCACCTTTAACCTAAACCAGTAAACATTGTTTTCTATAAAAAAAAAAAAATGTGTTGTCCCTCTATTTCTCTAAAATAAATTCAATTCACCCCACTTTAATTACAAGCAAATAGTTTAACTCAAACCATTATAAATTGTTTTCTAAAAAAATATATTATCCACATATTTCTCTATTTCTCTAAAATAGATTCAATTCACCCCCACTTTAAATACAAGCCGATAGTTTAAATCATATCATATGAGAATAAAACATTTTTTTCTTTTACTTTGGCTTTAGACCTTTCACTAAGAATATACCACATACATTATCGATCCACTTAACTTGATCCTCACATAAAATATCCACTTAACTTGATTCTCACATAAAATATATACTTATGTGAGCGTTAACATGTCCCATTATATACAAAACCCGAAGTGTTTTTTATATAAAACCTATAAAACATCCACTTATTCACAACATTTGCATGCCTTGTTATATACACACGAGGGTCGAAAATGAGAAAGTACACACCTTGGGTTCAGAAATTTAAATTAAAAATGGGCTTTGACATATTAAACAATTCAGTCTTAGACTTTGTAAGAGGTGTCATCATTAATTATTTTATTTTGGAATTTCGTGATATAAATTTAAATGAAATTGTAATTTTTTGTTGTTTAAATTGCATTTTTGAATATATAAATGGATTTGGATTTAAGATGTTAAAAAATATAGCATTTAAATTATACAAATTTAACCACTCAAACTAACAGATCTAATACTTTTTCCCAAAATTTTAGGAAAAAAAAAGAAAATATAAAAATAAACCTAAATACTTATATTTATTAAATTGTAGAATGTATTAGTAATCATGAAGAATTATACAATGATATTCTATTAATTTCTACTTTTGAGTTATTTAAAGAGCTAACCACTATCTATCTTTTTGGCTACTCTTACTGTGTATGCGAATGAAATGAAATGATTGTTTTTATGTAACGCTAAAGATTGTATTATCGAAAGGTTTTGGTTTACCAGAACAAACCGAAATTTACAGCATTTGTGGGGGTAAAGATAATGTCTTTCGAAATTTACAGCATTTGTGGGGTAAAGCTAATGTCTTTAATCTCTAGGACATAAAGGATTCAATATGATATCAGTTCGATACTCGTAGAAACGACTTGCTTAAACACACATAAGTATCTGTTATGATTAATTGATGTCTGGAAAGAATAAAAATAAAACACAGAGAGAATTGAAAACTTCATACTGAGAGACAATTGTCACTTCTCGTTCCTCCTAGGTGTTGTCCTCGTTTGTGTTAGGACTGTTTGCTAATTATCCAGAGGAAGAACATAATTGGGGCTTTTTAGAATTGCCCAACAAATCTGCAATTACCCACACAAACTCACGAATTCAACAATTTATTAACCCAACACTCTCACAACAGATCTTCTACACAATAACAAATCGCACATAGAAGAACATAGGAGAAAACAGGGGGAAAATTGAGAAGAACAATAAGGATATTTATTTTCATTTAATTTGTTCATTACGCACACAACACTTTACACACCTTACATCTCGTTGCTTATGGCCAATGGTTTTACATGTATTTATAAGGTTGATTGGAGCCTTCGAAGAATCGAAATCTCCAAAATACATAAAACTAGAAACACCTACGTCAGTCGTGAATAAGTTTATGGGCATCTCTTAGAACAAGCGGGAAATTTCTACACTTCTTGACTTGCTGGTCGTGGTAGTTGAAACAGTGATTTCTGGATATTGGAAGCGACTTCTAAGGGATACTGGGGCATGCTATCTGATGTTAGCAGAAAATTCTGGAGGCGAATTTAGCTTTAATGTTAACATTCTCTCACGTGAAGCTAAATGAAAGCTATATAGTTATTAATCTTTGCCCAAACCTGCTTATCAAGTCACCCCTAGGCCTACCACACTTCGACAAATGAAAGCTCCATAGTTATTGATATTTTCCCAAACCTGCTTATCAAGTCACCCCTAGGCCTACCACACTTCATCACAGTGTTTGCTTGTCTCTTGGCAGAATTTTGGTCAGCATATGAACAGGGTTCTCATCTATATGAATCTTTTCTATGTTAAAATGGCCTTCTTCCAATACCTACTGAATCCAATGGTACATGATGTCAATGTTCTTGGTATTTGAATGATATGCTAAGTTTTTTGCTAAATGGATGGTGCTCTAAATGTCACAATACAACACATATTTATCTTGTTTTATTCCCAGCTCTCTTAGGAATGAATGCATCCATAACATTATTTGCAAGCTTTTGTTGTAGTTATGTATTTTTCCTCTGTGGTGGAGAGGGCTACTACTTTCTGTAGTCTAGATACCCAAGACACTACTACACCTGCAAAGTCTATAAATAACTAGTAGTGGACATTCTAGTGTCCACATCTCCAACCATCCATATCTGCATAGCCTTCAAGCACAACATCATTATTACCAAAACATAGACAATAATGAATAGTAGGCCTTGAGATACCTCAAAATCCACTTTACCACTTGCCAATGTTGTTTGCCCATATTTGCTAAGAGCTTGCTCAGTACTCCCATTGAATGTGCAATATCTAGCCGAGTACATACAATGGCATACATCAAGTTGCCAATTACTGAAGCATAAAGAATTTTACTCATTTCCTCCTCCTTGTCATCACAAGGGCACAAATCAGTACTTAGTTTGAAGTGGGATACAAAAGGTGTACCAATCGGCTTGGCATCCTTCATATTGAACATATCAAGCACCTTCTCATTGTATTTTTCTTGTGACAACCACAATTTTTTCTCCTTTTTGTCACTTATGATCTTCATGCCCAATATTTGTTGTGTTGGACCCAGATCTTTCATTGCAAAATGGTTTCCCAAATCCTTCTTCAACTTGTTAATCATATTTTATCATGTCCAACAAGCAACATGTCATCCACATACAATAATAGTATAATGTACCTTTCATGGCCATACCTCTTAACGTAGACACAATGATCAACCTCTAGTATTTTAAAACCATGTTCTAACATAAATGAATCAAATTTTGTATACCACTAGCGAGGTGCCCACTTCAGTCCATATAGGCTCTTCTTCAATCTACAAACCAAGTTTTCTTTACCTTTTGGTTTGAAACCTTCCAACTACTCCATATAAATATCTTCTTCCAATTCACCATGAAGGAATGTTGTCTTTACATCTAATTGTTCACATTCCAAATCTAAAGCAGCAGCAAGTCCAAGAATGATTCTAATGGATGACATATTAACAATAGGAGAGGATATTTCAGTGAAACCAATACCTTCCTTTCGAGCAAATCCTTTCACCACTAGCCTTGCCTTGTATCTTTCATTTTTCCCTTCTCCCTCATGCTTAATCATGTATACCCATTTGTTTTGTAGGGCGTTTCTTCCTTTTGGAAGCTTCACCAACTCCCAAGTTTTGTTTTCCAACAAGGACCACATTTCTTCCTCCATAGATTCCTTCCATTCTTTGTTGCTCTCAACTTTGCAAGCCTCCTGAAAACAATCAAGTTCACCTTCATTAGTCAATAAAATATAATTTGAGGGAGGATACCTTTGTGAAGGCTTGTGAGACCTAGTAGATCGACGAACCAATTGTGGTGGTACATTTTTCAGGTCGGACTTCTTGCAATGGTTGCTATACAATTTCTTGTTGTTGTTGTTTAGCTAGCTGTTCATTTTCTTGAAACAATGGAGTATTAGTTTGTTTTTCAGCGAACTTGTCAACAACTTTCTTGACCTCCATATTTCCTACAGGCTTCTTAAACATCTCTAACTCATTGAATATGACATCCCCGCTTCTAATAACTTTACTGTTAACCGGATCCCACAAATGGTAACCAAACTCACCATCCGTATATCCCAAAAAAATACATTTCATGGATTTATCATCTAGCTTAGCTCTATTCTCTTTGGGAATATGCACAAATGTTTCACATCCAAAGACTTTTAGGTGAGAATAATTTACCCTTTTACTGGTCCAAGCTTCTTCGGGAATTCCACCATCCAAGGCTATAGTAGGAGATCAATTTATTAGGTAGCAAGTTGTCTTTACTGCTTCTGCCCAGAAACAACATAGTTACAAACTTAATGAGAACTGTGACCTCAAAACGAGAACTCTGGCCCAAAAAACCCATATTTTTGCATAAAAAACATCAAAATCAACCCCCAAATCAAAAAGTGGTGCTACCGGTAGCACGATTTTTTAAAACGGTGTGAAAATTACAACATTTTTCAAACATGGGCTTCAAAACTTAGACAACAGCTCAGAAAAACCTTAAAATCAACACCTAAAAACAAATAAGATGTTTTCGAATTTTTTTTTCTTTTCAAAACGTTAAATTTTGAGATCATTTTAAATTGTATTTTTATCACTTGGTACCATTAAAACCAAAACCTCAAAATCAACCATCAAATTGAAAAGTACTGCTACCGGTAGCACCCATTTTAAAATTGGGTATGAAAATGACACATTTTTATAATGTGGTAAAAGAACTCATAATTACTATAAACAAAATCATAAAGGAAACCCTTAAATGTTTACTTTTTAAATTTTATTATCACACAAACCACAAGGTAATACATAATGCCATGAAAATATCACAATATACTTTAAAAATTCAACGTCACTTTTTAATAATTTTTTACCTTTAATAATAAAACAGTAAATACAAGTTACATTGAATGAAACATAAATAATTTCTTAATTAGTATTGTTATATTGACCGTATTCAAAACATATGAGCTAAGAAATTTTATGAGCTAACAAAATTGTGAAAAACTAAGAAAAATTAGAAAGAAATGAAAAAAAATTAAAATTTCCGCCAAAAACAATAATTTAAAAATTAAAAATACTTTTTTTTGTGTAAAAAATAAGAGCCAAAAATTATATTTCAATTAAATTGTTTCTTTTTTTTTTATCTCCTTTCATATTTGTGTCGTCATAAATTATGCACAAATTGTATTTTGTTATATACTTTCAAAAAATAAATGGGGCTCTAGAGGCCACATGTCATTTACTGCATAGATACCACCTATGCTTCATGTTGTTTG